>JANHFT010003411.1:59054-73190 GCA_032467955.1 Pseudoxenodon macrops
GTTCTTCTAATTTTCTTCTTTTCTTCTTCTTTCATTCTTCTTTTCTCCTTCTTTCCTTCTTCTTTCCTTCTTCTTTCTCCTTCCTTTGGATGCCCGTTTCTTTTCCCCATCTTATTTTTCTGGGGATTCTTTCCATGGTTGTCTCCTGTTTCTTCTTACTCACCAGTTGGCTGGTTCTTCTAATTTTCTTCTTTTCTTCTTCTTTCATTCTTCTTTTCTTCTTCTTTCATTCTTCTTTTTTTCTTCTTTCTCCTTCCTTTGGATGCCCGTTTCTTTTCCCCGTCTTGTTTTCCTGGCGATTCTTTCCGTTTAGCGTCCTTCTTTTCTGGTGTTGTTCCTGGCACCTTTGAAGCAAGCACTTCTTCAAACTAACCAGGTTTATCTCCTGAAGCTGGCTACAGATGCTGCATTTTAACCAGCTTTCCCTCTTAAGTAATTTAATAATAATAGTAATAAAGAATCTTGCCTTTGAACAAACCCAGGTTTACTTGCAGAACATCAACAAAAAATGCTTAAAAATGAGCAAAGGTGGAGAGAAACAAAAAAAAACAATAATCACCACTTCTCCTAGTTTTAATTTTTCCACAATTCTTTCTCTGCCATTTATAATCTGTAAAGAGAATTGCAGAGAGGTGTGTTTGGGGGTAAAAAAAAACATGCATTTTTTCTACCCTTAATCTTATTAAAACTTTTGAAATTAAGGAGGTGGGGAAAAGAGAGACTCCTATTATATATAAAACATCAAAGATTTTTGGGGTCACCCGAGGCTGAATTGGGACACCCAACATCTGCAGCAAAAAGGCCCAGCTCTTGTCCTACAAAGTACTCCTCGCTTTACGACCAGAAGATTGACGTCGCTAAACGAGACGTTCCTGAAGCGCGCTCTGTCCTGCTTTACGACTTTTCATGCCACGTTTTTTTTTCACCGCAACGGCGAAGAAATTAGCGTCCACGGTGGTTTAGTGGCTTTCCCCTGACTGCCTCTTCTGATGGACCGTCGTCGTAAATACGAGTTGCCAAGCGTCTGCATTTTAATCACGGGATGTGGTGTGAAGAAAAAAACACACACAACCAAAAACCCTGGTTGTGAGTCACTTCTGTTTCCAGCGCTGCTGTCGTCGTTAAATGAGCTGTTACAAGTTAAGGATTATCTGTACTTTTATCGGTGGGAATTTGATCCTGGGCTATAAAATTTTAATTTTCCTTAATCCCTTTATTTTTAAAAGAAAAAAAAACTTCAGAAAGCAAACCACCTGGGTGGTTAGTTGGAGGGAGGGAGGGAGGTGTGTGTGTGTGTGTGTGTCGTTTTTTTTGTTCCTGGGAGAGACGTGCATTCCAGCTTGTTTTTTGCTGCGCGCAGCGTGGGAGAAGTTAGTTGGCAGCAAATTTGAGGCCTGGTTAAACCCACACCAGAAGGACTGTGGGAAGAGCTAGCCGGCCACTCCCGCTACCTCTCTAGGGAGGGGTTGACAGGTAAAAAAAAAAAAAACAACAACACCCCAAACAATTTGCTCCCAATTGCACAACGTCAGTCCTTTTTCCCCGCACCGAGAAATCTAGTCTCTCAAGGAGAGACCGTTTCCCGCGCTCATTTTTTCCTTGCAAAGTCAACGTCCTTGATAAGATTTAGTTTTTCAAACTATGCATGTGTGCGGAGCTTACAAGGAAAAAAAGCAGAACGAAGCCTTTTCTTTCTTTCCCTGAGAGGCTAGATTTCTAGGTGCGGGGAAAAAGGATGGATATTTTGCAACGAGGTGCAAATATGTGTCTTTTTTTTTATTTTAATGTAGGTGCATTGATTCGGGCCTCAAAAAGCTCCAAGCAGCGTGCAATCGAATGCAAAGCTTAACAATAAAACGTTAAGGTTGTATTATTGCTAGAATAAAATTGCAGTGGTTATTTTTAAAAGCGATAATGAAATTATTATTAAGGTTACAGTATTATTTATTATCGTTTGCATTCTTTTTATGCAACTTTTTATTAAGGTTGGAATAAAAAGCACGCAGGAGGATACAACCAGAAACACACAATTTCAAAAAGGATAACAATAGGAACATTTAAAAGCACGCAAGGGGACACGGGATTAAAATAGAAACTTAGTTCCAAACCACAGAAGAGGGAAAACATGAAAATAAAAGCATAGCAATGGGATGCAAACATTAAAATAGAAAACCTGCCCAGTTAAACTACAGTTGTTTTCGGATGCAAAAAACAAATAAATTCGGTAACAATGTTGTTTTTTCTTTCCACAAAAGAATAACCAGTTAAAAAAAAAAAAATCTCTTTTCGGTTTTAAAGTCTGTGGCCAAACAAGCAATTTTATTCCTTCCTTCCATTTCTACAACCCTAAACTTAATTACAATTGTTTTCCCCAGATTTTATTTATTTATTTATTTATTGTTTAAAAAAAAGCCTGCCAGGGTTTCAAATCTCCATCGCTTGGAAATACAGAAATCTCCAGAAAATGTTTGTGCTTGGAGACGTCTATGCGACGGGCAATACCACACTATAAAGTTTGCATGCCCTGTTTATAATTCTGATCCTTGATTTCTTTCACTCCCCCCTAAAGCCATATCCTAAAACCGTGATGATGAACACATGGCACGCGTGCCATGGGTGGCACGCAGAGCCCTCTCTGTGGGCACATGCGCCATTGCCAGCTACTTTTCTAGTTTCCTCTGCGCGCATTTGCACCAGCGAGCTGCTCATCGCATGTGCTGGAATCCCGTCAACGCGAAGAACAGACGGCTGGCGCACGCATGCGCACTGGCAAACTGATCTTTTGAGTTTCTGGGGCTTTGGTGCATGCATGCGTACGCACGCACGCGCACACGTTTCCGTTTGGGCACTCGGTGCCCAAAAGGTTCGCCATCACTATCCTAAGAAATATTCTTGCACCCCCAAAACTGTTTGGAGATGCATGAGGGGGGAAAAAAGGCCCTAAATTTTCTCCCCGACAAAGGGTACCCCATTTTTTTGGGCGGGGTGTGTGCCGGTTTATTTGCTAATCCAGCGCAACATGATTTTGGGATGGTTAACTCTGGATTTACAAAGGAGCATCAGAAAGCCAATGAAAAATCAAAGTTTTCACCTCAGCAAATCTTAACATTTCTGCCCCAAACAAATTAACCCCAATAGGGTAAAAGTGGCTTTACTTTTGATAATGCCTCACCCATCACAACCGATGACACAACTCCTGGCAAAATAATATCACACAGACACCCATCACAATCGATGATGCAACCCCTCCCGTTTGATGTAAAGATGGCTGCAGTACTAAAATATATTTAAAACATTTCCCAAAATTTCCTCTTTTTTTTTAAGATGGATGGAAACCAAAATGGATCCAAATGACATCAGGAGCATTCAATATAACGCTGTTTTGATTTTATTTTATTTTATAAAAAGCCCTCGAGTTACGACCGTCCAGTGTCGCTTCGAAGTTACGACACCGTCGTAGAAAGGGACTTGCCAGGTGTCTGATCCTCGAAGTTTGATCGTATTTCCTGACAAGAAAAGAGAACATTTGGGAACTTTTAAACCTGTAAATATAGAATTCTTTATTCTATTGTAAATCGTGGTTTAAGGTAGCCGACATACACTTTGGGGATTCCTAGTTGCATTTACCTTGTGAAAATCCTTTTTTTGTGTGTGTGTGTAAGGGAATCAAATCCAAAGTCTCTCCGTTTATATTTACTGTGGTTTTCGAAGCGTAAATTACCTTTACAAGATTGCACATGTTGCAGCTTTGAAAATACAACGTATTTTGCATTGTGCGTCTCTTTTAACGCCGGCCTCGAATCTGATCTTTGACGGGGGGGGGGTTGATGGCTGGGACCGGATTCCTAAAATCGGGAGAGGCCCAAAACTGTGTCTCAGTTACAAAACATTTGCGATGCGAGATCGGTTCTCACGTCGTTTTCTTCTTCCTCCTCGGTTGGAAAGGCGCCTTATTATTTCTTGGCGTTTTGGACTTCGCTTTTGCGGTTGCAAAATCCGTCCTTTCAGTCGGCGCTTAATCTCGACTTGGGCTGGTTGACTCATTGAGGTCTTGTGACGAGAACGCTGGTTTTAAATGTGGGGAAAGGCTTTAGAGAAAGGCTTGTGAAAGAGAGAAAGAGGTGGAATTAACTCGCCGGCGCCGTTCCTTAAAGGTGTTAAGCTCCGCGAAAGCCAGCCAACCCACAAACGTTTTTAAAAGGAGAAGAAGAAGAAATAATAATAATAAGTGTCGGGAGGAGGATTCTTCAGACCGTGTGCAGAGTGCCGGCGTCAAATAGGTGGCATTTAAGAAAAGAAAAAAATGTTTTCCTAAACGAGGACGTCCCATCCCTAAACAGCCAAATACCGGGAGTCCTCGACTTACGGCCAAACAACGAAGAGCGAAATTTCTGTCGTTCAGCGAGATGATGGGAGTTTCACGACCGTTTTTTTTCTCCCGCTGTCGTGAGGCTAGTCACCCGGTCGTTAAATGAATCCTGCTTCTTCCCCCCGCCCCTCATTGACTTTGCTCATTGGAAGGCCGTAACGGGGACGCTACAGCCGTCATAAATGCGAATTTTGATGCAGCGACGGTCGTAAGTGTTAAAAATTTAACACCGTTTAACACCGAACGGTCGCTAAATGGATGTTGTATATCGAGGACTACCTGTTGCGATTCTGTGCCGATCATTTGTGTCCTGTTCATCTATTTTGCATTGCGCACGTGCACACACAAACACACACACACACACAATTTTCTCTCCCTGCAAATAAATACGGGTGTTTTTATTTTTAGCTCGCTAATCGCTCCTAATAAAATGTTTTCCTACCTTGAAAATTCCCCCCTAGGTCAATATTTGTGCAAAATTCATTTTGTCCTTAACAAACACCTCTGGTTCACGAGTGAATCCAGTCAAAGGTAGATTTTTTTCCTCCCCAATACAGTTGTTCTCGACTTACAACGATTCATTTAGTGACGATTCCAAGTTACAACAGAAGTGGAAGGGAAAAAACAGTGACTTGGGACCATTTTTCACACTTAATAACCGTCATTGCATCCCCATGGACGCCTGATAAAAAAATTTGGCCACGACTCACATTTGTGACGTTTGCTACAACTGTATCGCGATCCCCTTTTGCGACCTTCCGGCGAGCAAAGATTCACTTAACGGCCGGGTGGCTAACTTAACACACTGCAGTGATTCACTTAACAACGACAGCAAGAAAGCTCAAGCGTCATAAATACGAGTCAATTGCCCGGCGTTTGAATTTTGATCGCATGCAAAGGTTGCAAGTCTGAAAAACGATGCCAAGTCCCTTTTTTTTTTACACTGCCGTCGTAACTCGAAACGGTCACTAAACGGGGCTGTTGCAATTCGAGGACTCCCTGTTATTAAAAGTCGAATTAAAAACGGCTCCCGAATTCTTTCTCCGCACCGGAATTAAAGTCGCTTAATCTCGTCATCTTCACAACATCAAAACAGGTCGGTGGCGTTCCTAATTATTTTAGCGGCGGCCTCCCGACTCCTTTTAACGACCTGGAACGTCTACACACACACACACACACACACACTGATGGGAAGACTGGCTTCTGCTGAATTGCGTGTCTTGCACAAATTCTATTGGTGCATCCTCCGAAAATGTAAGGATACGAGCCACAAGTTACAGTCCTGCCGTCGTAAGTAGGAGGAGATGGCTGATAGGAACGATGGGAAGACTAATAGTAACAGTAATGCAGTCTTAGTAAATAGTCTGACAGTGGTGTCTAGTTGTCTTGGTGGGCAGTGTTCTATAGCGTCATTTTGAGGACGGTAGGAGTTGAAACAATTTTTCCCTTTTTTATTTTCCCTTTTTACAATTATTTTAAAATAATGTTTACAAATAATTTCCCCTTTTTACAAGGTACCAGTTGAGAAAAAGGGTTCCAAATCCCAGTAACCATACAGGTAGTGAACAGATGTTATCAAAAACCCCACCTATTCCCCCCTTTTTCCCCACACCCTTCTGGGGTTAGGGGGTGGGTGGTGGGTGGGAGGAACGCTTCTCCCGGAAACCCACAAAGACCAACCCAGAGAATGACGGGGCGCTGTAGCCCAGCCGGAGCTGAAGAGCACCAAATAAGGAGCGATGCATCTGTCTGAGAAGCAAAACTCGCCTTGCAAAACTCTCGTCTCCCAGTTGAGATCCGAATTCAAAGGCAGAGCCGGCTGAGCGCCTGTGTTCGCTCCCAAGAGATGGAGAGCATTGCCAGGACATATTTTGGCTCTGGCATCCAGGCCTTTAAATGGGACACAACCTTCATCCCTGCCCTTTTTTCTCCCTCCCTTCCTCAGACACGCAGCAAATCTCTGGGACAAAGCCGTTAAGGAGAAATAGATGCCGATAAAAAGAACTTTAAAATGCTCCTAGTTTGATGCCAAAGGTGCTAATGCAATGAATCAAATTAGGAGCATTTAAAAACACTCTTAAATTCACCCTTTTTCGGAATCAAAGTAGGAGCAACTTAAAACGTCTTAAATGCACCCTTTTTTGGAAACAAACTTCAAGCGTTTTAAAATTCTTAAATTCAGTCCTTTTTTTTGTTTTTGAGTCAAACTAGAAGCATTTTAAAATACAGGTAGTCTTCGACTTACAACAGTTCATTTAGTGACTGTTCAAAGTTACAACAGCACTGTTTTTCAGAGTCATGACCTTTGCAGCATCCCCATGATCATGTGATCAAAATTCATATGCTTGGCAAATGGTTCGTATTTGTGACGGTCACAGTGTCTCTGGGGTCACGTGATCCCCTTTTGCAACCTTCTGAGGATCGAAGTCCATGAGGATGCCAGATTCACTTAACAACCAGGTTACTGACTTATCAACTGCAGTGATTCACTTAACGACTGTGGCAAGAAATGTTGTAAAAAGGGGCAACACTCACTTGACAAATTCTCACTTAACGAAAATTCCTAAATGCACCTTTCTTTGGAATAAAACTTGCAGCATTTTAAACCCTCTTAAGTTCATCTTTCTTTTGAATAAAACTTGGACTACTTTCACCTGTTAAATTCACCTTTTTTGGAATCAAACTTGGAGCATTTTGGAACCCCTGTTTCTGCCCCCTCACCACCCTCTAATCATCACCACAGCTAATATAATGGCAGAGTTTTGTGGGCAAATGTGCCCTTTATCAATTGCAATCAGTGATAAATCTCAGCTGTCTACTTGGTGCATCTGATAAAATGAACACCGGCTGGCAGGGTTAAATATAGGTTAAATACTGTAATTACTATTAAAAATTGTATTTTTATTCAAGCGAGAATGTTTCCCATATCTGCAACACATTATACAGCATGGCCAAAAATAAATGCTTTGAAGGGGGCCTAAATGTTTATACTTATACTTAAATACTGCAAACTGGCTGAGGGGGGGGAAAAGGGAGAAGTTAGAAACTAACTTTTTTAAAAAACTTTTTTCTTTTTGTAGTTTTTTATTCTATTTTTTTTCTTTAATATGATTGACAAACAATAATTGATAATACAGTGGAGATCTTGATATTAAGCTTAAGATAGACAGGTACAGTATTGTGCCATAAATAATATAATTTGCAGTTGCTTATTAATACCACTTTTAGCTTTGCATGTAAAATTTAAATAACCTTATTCAGTGGTGGGATTCAAATAATTTAAGAACTGGTTCTCTGCCCTAATGATTTCTTCCAACAACTAGTTCACCAAACTGCTCAGAAAGTTAACAACCGATTCTCCTTAAGTGGTGTGAACTGGCTGAATCCCACCACTGCCCTTATTCTTATCAACACTGACACTTTAGAAATCAGAGATTAGAATAGGAATAGGGATAGAATATAAAATATAGAATAGAATAGAATTTTTCATATGGCCACAGACCAGAGTTATTATTAATATTAATATAAATGTTCTTTATTTTTAACGAAAGATTATGTTATCTAAATAGTCAATGTCTTAGTCATATCTAATGAACACTGTATAAATACCATTGCACCCAAATAATATAATGTACTACTTACAGGTACTCCTTGACTTACGACTAGAATTGGGACTAGAGTGTCCGCTGTTAAGTGAGTTGCACCAAATTTTACAATCTTTTTTGCCATGGTTGTTAAGTGAACCGATAGTTGTAAAGTGAATCAGGTGGTCGTTAAACGAATATTGATTTTGCTTGTCGGAAGCTGACTGGGAAAGATGCAAATGATGGTCCCGGGCTGCTGTAACCATTGTAAGTGTAGGTAGTCCTTGACTTACAACAGTTTTGTATTTAGTGACTGTTCGAAGTTACAACAGCAGTGAAAAAGGTGACTTATGACCCTTTTTCACATTAATGACCATTGCAGCATCTCCATGGTCACGTGATTAAATTTCAGACGCTTGGCAACTGACTTATATTTATGACAATTGTAATGTCCCGGGGTCATGTGATCACTTTTTGCAATCTTCTAACAAGCAATGGGGAAGCCAGATTCATTTAATAACCGTTATTAACTTAACAATTACAGTGATTCACTTAACAACTGTGGCTAGAAAGGGGGAAATGGAAAACTCACTTAATATTCTATGTTCAAGAACGGAGGGGGGGGTCTCCAAATTGGCAGCTTTTAAGACTTTAAGTCTTTAAAGTGTCTTTAAGTCACTAAAATCACCAGGAGTTTACGGGAATTAAATCACACAGAAATAATATAATGTATAAGGAAAGGGATTAAATGTGAAGAGACGCTAGGGCTTTTAGTACTTACTGATTCTCATCCAGGTCTCCAAATTTGCAGAGATATGGAAAATTATTCCGGATGATCTGGAATTCTTCTTGGGAAATATTCCCGTCTCCGTCGACATCAAAATTCCGGAAAACAGACTAAAAGAAAAGAAGGTTTTGGGATGAACCTGGAAATCTATAAATCTATAACTCAGGGTCTCCAAGCCTGGCAATTTAAGACGTATATGATGAATGGTTGCAGGAACTAGGTACTGCCAGTCTAGAGAAAAGAAGGATTGGGGTGATATGATAGCAGTTTTCCAGTATTAGAGGGGCTGAAACAAAGAAGAGGGGGTCAATTTATTTTCCAAAGCACCTGAAGGCAGGACAAGAAGCAATGGATGGAAATTTATCAAGGAGAGAAGCAACTTGGAATTGAGGAGAAACTTCCTTACAGTGAGGACAATTAACCAGTGGAACAGCTTCCCTCCAGAAGTTGTGAATGCTTCAACACTTTTTAAGAAGAGACTTGGCAGTCACTTATCTGGAATGATATAGGGTCTCCTGCTTGAGCAGGGGGTTGGACTGGATCACCTCCAAGGTCCCTTCCAGCTCTATTTGGTTGAAACCTATCAAGGGGAGGAGCAACCTAGAACTAAGGAGAAATTTCCTGACAGTGAGAACAATTAACTAGTGGAATGGCTTCCCTCCAGAAGTTGTGAATGCTCCAACACTGGAGGTTTTTAAGAAGAGACTGGACACCCTTTTGTCTGAAATGGGTCTCTTGCTTGAGCAGGGGGTTGGGCTAGAAGACCTCCAAGGTCCCTTCCAACTGTGTTATTCTGTTACCTGTTAAGACATGAACTATCATAGGAACCCACTGTAGTGCTCTTGGATAAAAATTTAAGGATCACGGCTTCTTTCAATTTCCTCTCCTTCCCTATGGCTGAATATTCAAAATTGGAGTGGTCCTATCTGTGGAATTTTGGGACTCAGCATCTTCGTATATGGAAAGGTATCCAGCTGGGGGAAGGCTGAGCTGTGCAGAACTATTTAAAATAGAATTATCCAACAGACAATTATTCTGCAGAACTGACTCATATTTTCCAAGAATCTTACCGATGTGCTAATGGGCCGGGAAGATCTTGAGTGAATTATGCACGAATAACATCTGCAGATACCACCCCACACAACAACACCCACTCCCTATCCCAGGTATTCCTGGCTTCCTACCTCCACCATCTTCTCGATGTGTTTGCGCACAACGGCTTGGTCTGGCTTGGGTTTGGGCACCGAGGCCCACTCCTCAATCATAACAGGCTGGGGCGGTGGGCTAGAGAATGTGGGGCTGGAAGGCTGGAGCAGAGAAGAGGAAGAAAACGGAAGGACAAATCAATTTTTGCCAACATTGAAAAGAGACATCATGGAACGACTCAAAGCAACCCACACCCATTCGTTTAGTGACCATCCAAAGTTACAACGGCACTGAAAAAAGTGACTTAGGACCAATTTTTGATGATTAAAGCATGTCCATGGTCATGTGATCAAAATGTGGATGCTTGGCAACTCGCTCACATTTATGACGGTTGCGGTGTCCCAGAATCACGTGATCCCCTTTTGCGACCTTCCGACAAGTAAAGTCAAGGGGGGAAGCCCGATTCACTTAACGACTGCGTTACTAATTTAATTGCCTGTAGTGATTCACTTAACAAATGTGGCGAGGAAAGTCATAAAATGGGGCAAAATGGGGGAAGCTGGATTTGCTTAACAACCATGTGACTCGTTTAACAGCTACAGTGAGTCGCTTATAGCTGTGGCGGGGAAAAAAGCTATAAAAGTGCAGCGTAACTCACTTAAAACTGGCTTCCTTAGCAGCAGCAATTCTGATTCGAATAGATTTGAGGATTATCTGCATATATTCTTCTTACACTGACGTGTCCCACCCATCCCCATCCATTTCACCTGTCCAGAGATGCTCAGCTTCCATTTTGTGTCGGGACTTACACCCCATCTAGCAGGGCTGGAGTCTGGCCCAGCGCATCCTTCCCCAGCCAAGGCCTGGTCTGAAGGCCCCCATGCTGATTTGCAAGACACCTTACACGTACCGTAGACTTGTTTCGAGGTTCGCGTTGCAAAGAGAGTTGATAAATCTCCTCTTCTGTTTGGTATTGATCCAGGGAGACCTACAGGAGAGATAATCAATCGATCAATCAAAACTACATGAGGGTCACAAACCAGCACAGAAACACACTGAAGTCAGAATAAGGATCCCTTCCTACTCCCTTCTTCTCTCCAAAGGTGAGTATTTTTCGAATTATATTGAAAAGTAGTCCTTGGCTGATGACTACAATTCAGCCTATAATTCCCGTGGCTAAGCGAGACGTTTGTTAAGTGAGTTTTGACCTTTCTTGAAATGTTCTTAAGTGATTCACTGCAGTTGTTAAATTAATAAAATGCAGCTGCATTTCTCTTGTCGCAAGTGTTAAGTCAATCCCTGCAGTTAGTAAGTTAGCAACACGGTTGTTAAGTGAATCTGACTTCCCCATTGACTTTCCTTGCCAGAAGGTCACAAAAGGGGATCACTGCGACCGTCATAAATATGAGCCAGTTGTGAAACGTTCTCATTTTGATCAGGTGACTATGGGGATGCTGCAACGGTTTTAAGTGCGAGAAACGGTCATGAGTCACTTTTTTCAGTGCCGTTGTAACTTTGAACGGTTATTAAGTGAACCGTTGTAAGTCAAGGACTACCTGTACAAAAGGAATATCTACTGAGGAGCTCCAAGGAGGGGCTGGCTGGAGGGTCTTACCATGAGCAGGTTGAGAAGGTCGGGGTTCGCCTCAAATGGCGGGCGGATGTTTTGAACCATGGCCAGGTCGCTGAGGATGCTAAACAGCTGCTGCATCTTATTGCCATTCAGGCGGGTGTGCGTCCGGTCCAGCCAGTCGGGAAGGGCCACGTGGACGGCCACCAGGTCCTTTAGGTGGACTCCTAAGATGGGGAACTTGAACCCCACACACTCCGCGAAACACCGGCGGTAGCGGCTGTAATTCCCTGCCGAGGACAACAACTCCAGCAGCGACTCCCAGACCTGTAACGGAACAAGGGGGAAGTTGGTCTCTGCTAATGAAGCTTTAAGGAGGGCACTGAGGACTAGTCACTTGATTCTATTGGTGGGAGAAAGCTGGGGAAAAACACAGCCTTAGATTGGAAGCCCTGGTGAAGAAACAAGGCATAAAACACCACAGCAGGTCCTTTTAATTTTATTTATTCTTTTCATCCTGCCATAGAAATCTCACAAATAGAATCAGGCGACTAGTCCTCATGGGCAATGCCCTCCTTAAAGCTCATTAATGAATTATTCTCCCAACAGAGAGGATAAAACAAGCAGCCATCGTCTTTACAAACGGATGCTTCTTTTCTTCCTTGCTATTTCTTTCAAAGCAGGGGTGGATAGTTCTCTGTATCGGTTCTTAAATTGCTTTTTTAACCAGATTGTTGTTTATTTGGGAGCCACCCAGAGTCCCTGTTCTGTAAGGAGCTCCCCACCCAAATGATTCAATGATTCCTCTTGGCCGGCATTCATTGTTATATCAGAGCTGAGTTGGAAGTGACCCTTGAGGTCATCTAGTCCCACCCTCGGACAGTCTGTCAGGTAGCCCACGCACGTCCTATCAAATGCCTCCTTAAGTCAAAGGCGCCGCTATTTTGGTTGTGAGGAATATTTTCTGAAAACAGAAAAATATTCTGTTTGGCACGCAGAGCAAGAAAAGGCCCCAGGTTTCTTCCTGTCTCACCCAGTCAAACCCTTCTGAGACCCCGAGCCAATCCTTGGCCTTCCGGTCTAGGTCCTCCTTGTTGTTCTCACCATCTGGTTCTCCCCCTCCCCCTACACACACCTTTGTTCCTTTACCTTTGTCGTCTCCGGACTCACAAAGCTGTGTGTCTCCTTTAGGCGAGAGATGGAACTGTGGCCCAGCCCGCCGATCACGGCCATCAGGGTGTTGAAATTTTGCAGATGGAGAAGCCTCTGCAAAGGGAGAAGAAAAGAAGGGGGCAGAGGTGGGAGGGGAGGGAAGGGGAAGAGATGCAATCAGGGGCACCACCATCACACTCCTTCGGACTTCTCTGTGGTCTCCCTTCCACTCGGCTCCTGCTCTGGGTTTGGTCAATCAGTTGTGGTCAGCTAACAGCTGCCCCTGAACTGAGCTCTCGGAGGAAATACGGAGGTGGTCCTTGACTTATGACCACCATTGAGCCCAAAATTTCTATTGCCCAGCGAGACCGTTGTCAAGTGAGTTTTGACCCATTTTATGACCTTTCTTGCCACTGTCGTTAGGTCAATCCATGCAGTTGTTAAGTTAGCAAGACAGTTGTTAAGTGAATCCGGCTTCCCCCCTTGAGGTTGCTTGTCAGAAGGTTGCAAAAAGGATCAAATGACACCGGGACACTGCAACCGTCTTAAATGCCTGCCAGTTTCCATGCATATGAATTCTGATCAGGTGACCACGGAGATGTTACCTACCACAGCAGTAAGTGTGAAAAAAATGATCATAAGTCACTTTTTGTAACTTTAAACTGTCACTAAATGAATGGCTATAAGTCGAGGACTACCTATACTGCATTCTCTCTCTTGTTTTAAATCTACAATCATAGAATCAATGTTTATTAGCTTCCCTTCTCTCTTGCTGTTCAAAGAAAATCATTTTGGCAAAAATGGATGTTGCAAACTTTACACCATTCAGCAGAGAGACAAACCAACAACCACAATTTATTATTACAGTCTTAGACCAGAGACCGTGACAGACCAAACATGCTGTTTTTTTGGGTTTTTTTTTAAACACACCAGTGAATCTTACTGAGGGCCACAGAGCTTTTTAGAACATAACACAACTTGCAGCACTGTTGAACTCAAGTTATTCTGGGCAGTCGAAATAGCTCTAAACTAAGGACCACATTTGCAGTGTTTCTCAACCAGAGCTACTTTAAGAGCGGTGGACTTCATCTCCCAGGGGAGTTGATGTCCACCAGTCTTAAAAGTGGTTAAGATTGAGAAACTCTGGGTCAGAAACAACTCTCCATCCATCCTTTCTCTATCATCTATGTATCTATCATTTATTATCTATCATCTATCTATCTGCCTATCCTATTACTTATTTATTAACTTACTTATTTATTTATTGGAAATTGTCAAACAAAAATGAGTACAAGAGTAAGAGAATCAAAATGACAGGGACGATAGGCACATTAACCCTCTCTACTGACCACTTAAATATGAAGTAAGGTCCAATTGAAGTCAATTTGTGACTGAAACTGTGAAAATTTGTAGCTGAGACAACTGAATCAGGTAGGGCATTCCAGACTTCAACAACTATTACAGAAATCATATTATATAGCTATAATCTATCTATCTATCTATCTCTCTATCTATCGATCTATCTATC
>JANHFT010003412.1:21019-34230 GCA_032467955.1 Pseudoxenodon macrops
CTCCCAGTCTCCGGTCAACCCCACAATTGATAGGGCTTTTGGTTAGGATAGGTAGAGAAAAAAGGACACTGAGCTAGGAGGAGACTCTATGGTGGGGGAACCGGACTTCTGGTCAGCTCCAGAATTGAAACAAGGGGGCTTCCAGTTAGGACCTTTGTGGCTCTTTGAGAGTTTAAGGTTGCTGACCCCTGATTTAGCCTGTCCTATGTTTCATCCAAAAGGGACATTCCTGCCACCTGCCGTGAAGCTTATGCTGTTTATTTTATTTTTAATTTTAAAAAAAAGGTTTTATTTTGAAGGAGGTGATTTTCCTCATAATTGTAATTTACTACTGTTATGCGGTGAGGGATACGGTGGCTCAGTGGCTAAGATGCTGAGCTTGTTGATCAGAAAGGTCGGCAGTTCAGCAGTTCGAATCCCTAGCGCCACGTAACGGAGTGAGCTCCCGTTACTTGTCCCACCTTCTGCCAACCTAGCAGTTCGAAAGCATGTAAAAATGCACGTAGAAAAAATAGAAACCACCTTTGGTGGGAAGGTAAGAGCATTCCGTGCGCCTTTGGTGTTTAGTCATGCCGGCCACATGACCATGGAGACTTTGTCTTTGGACAGCGCTGGCTCTTCAGCTTTGAAACGGAGATGAGCACCACCCCCTAGAGTCGGGAACGACTAGAAAATATATCCGAGTGGAACCTTTACCTATAGTTATGCAGTTATTGGTGCAGAGTGTGATCTATCAGAAGACGTGGACTCTTCATCTTTTGGTTATAATATGACAACAAGCGTTAATGAATAATGCAGGTAAGCAAGTGACTCTTAAGAACTTGGCACAAACAAGCAAGACAGACAAGAAAAAGAGGAGGGGGGGGGAAAAACCAAGGAAGAAATCCTTGCAGAAAAACCCAAAACGTAATGCACTGAATACAAAGAGAAATGCCTCTAGACAATCACGACAGCAGCAATATTTCATTTTAATTTATTTGAGAGAATGAGACTGGAGCCTGTGGGGGGGGAGGAAATGGGACAATCACATTTCATTGTCAGACAGCTCAATTTGAAATTTTAGCTTGCTGGTGGACAACCAATTGGAACTCTTCCCTAGCCTGATCTGTCATTTTATACTTACAAGGAAGGGTGAAGGAAGAGATGGGAGGGGGGGGGGGACGGAGTCAAGATGAGAGATTAGGATGAGCAAAGACTTTATGTAAGCTTTGGGAAGTTTTTTTGTTTTTTTTCAATTCTTCTCTTGCCGTAATGGAATGGAAATGGAGGAGGAAGGCTTAGAAAAACAAATAGCACCATACACACCTCAACATTTATTCTGTTGAATTGTTCCCCTAAATTCTCTTTCTTTCAGGTTGAGGAGTTTGCTATGAAAATATCAACTGAACCGAAGCTAAGACTAGGTGGATAAGCCTAAATCTAGTCTCTTTCAATAGCATCAAGTTTTGATAATTAAAAGAAAAAAAGCTACAGAGCTACGGATTCCATGTAATTTGCAACTTTCCCCCAAAATATTTCCTATGCAGTTGGTGACATTTTAAGCATATGCACCGCAGATGCAAAATATTTTCTTTCTTTTTCTTTTTTGCATACAATGTTCTTCTGACTATATCCTTTGGCTTGGCATTCGTCTGCCCAAAGTATAGATATTTGGTGTAGTCTTTGGGTGTGGAGAATAGGGTACCCCAAGACTCTGCCTTAGGCCCAATGCTCTTCAAAATCTTCATCAATAATTTAGATGAGGAGATAGAAGGGGAATTCTATGTTATTAATTCTATGTTATTAATTCTATATTAGGTATGACCAGTGGTGGGTGGATGCCAGTCTGGACTGGTTCGCCCAAACCAGGAGCGGGAATTTGCCCCCTGCTTGGTAAACCGGCAGCGATGGATGGCCAGCCATGGCCCCAAACCGATCCTCTGGCTCAAAATTGGTGGTTTGGCCTCAAATCGGCTGAAAAACAACCCTCTGCGCATGTGCAAAGCCTTTTGCGCTTGTGCAAAGGGTTTTAACCCGGCAGTGATGAGCGCAAAATGGGCACTTTCGATGCAACCCAAACTGGTAGGAAAGGTAAGAAGAACCCACCCCTAGGTGTGACCTAAGCATAGTTCATAAAATCATCTGCTACAATGTCCTGCCGGTCAATAACTACAACCGCAACAACACACGAGCACACAATAGATACAGACTTAAGGTAAACCACTCCAAACTCGATTGCAGAAAATACGACTTCAGTAACAGAGTGGTCAATGCCTGGAATGCACTACTGACTCTGTGGTTTCTTCCCCAAACCCCCAAAACTTTAATCTTAAGACTGTCTACTGTTGACCTCACCCCATTCCTAAGAGGTCTGTAAGGGGCGTGCATAAGCGCACCAACGTGCCTACTGTCCCTATCCTAATGTTCCCTTTTATTCCTATACATTTCATGTATTCATAATCATGTTTTATATTTATATATGTTATCAAATACATGCTTGATGAAATAAATAAAATAAAAATAAAAATCTAAAAAAGGGTGATGAAGAACAAAATAGAAGACTGTATTCTGAACGGCTACAATAGAAACAATAGAAGCAGGGAAAGAAAGTATGGTGTAGTGTTAAATTGCAAACCTAGTTAAATCTCAACCACCACCATGGATGACTTCGGGGATAAACCAAGTTCTAATAGGCCAAACCCTCTCCCGAAGGAGTTGTAAAGAAAACTAGAAAAGGTGTGGCTGCTTTGAGATTCTGAATAAAAGGAGCAAAAAAAAAGGTCACACAAGCATGTGTGGTCATATCTCATAACAGTTATAAAACAGGTCAGCCATGTGACCAACCTGATTCTATTATCTTTTTTATGGCAGTAATTAAGCAAATTGCGCAGTTGTTAAGCAAGCACCATAAGCGTTATGGAATGGTTCTTTGTTATGGATGCAGTTTTGCTGAAAAGCAGAAGTAAGCATAAAATACAGTAACTGTGGGACTGTGGGATGCTGCAAATGGCTGTAACTGTGGCCATGTTGTTGGGCGCCTGATGTTCGGTCACAGAACCATCGAAATATCCAATCTGGATTTTAAGTCCCATTTTTCAGGTTGGTCATAATTTCAAATAATCACTAAGCAGCCAGTCATAAACAACCAGTCATAACCAGTATTTTCTTTGGTGGAGTTGATTTATTTTTTGTAATCAAAAGGTCTCTAATTAATAACATTTGTATTTCTAATTAAAAGCTAAAGTTCTTTGGCTCAGTATAATTTTCAAACTCATCATAAGCAGCCAGAAATAAGCAAGAATGCATTCAGTGGAGCTTAACCCTAAATAATTTTGCATAGGATTATAGTTCAGGGCCACTAACCATCTTGTGAGACTGTATCCATACTGTTATTATTGTAATCTTTCTATATTTCTGTCATTATGTGTACGTTTCTCTGATTTTCTTATCAATTTTCTGGGCAGTTTAGCACTAAAACTTAGAACCACATTAATAGTTTAGCGTCGTCTCATCCATAAAGGATTACCATGAAATGACTACCATATTTTTCGGAGTATAAGATGGACCTTTTTCCCCCCTAACAGAGGGTGGAAATTTTGTGCATCTTATACACCGAATGCAGCAATTTTGACCCCCTGAAGCCCTGCCCCTGCATCCCATTTTTGCAAAAAATGGGCACGTTTTTTCTCAAAAACAGGGTATGCACAGGGTTTGGAAGATTTGCAGAGTGTTTCTGTAGGCTGGGGAAAGGCAAAAGCGCCCCCATTTTTGCAAAAAACGGGCGTAAAATGGGCTGTTTGTTGCCTTCCCCCAGCCCTCAGAAACAGTCTGCAGGCCTCCCAAATCCTCTGTGCACTCAGTTTTTCACAAAAACGAGTGAAAAACAGGCTCGTTTTTGCAAAAAAACAGTGTGCACAGAGGGTTTGGGAGGTCTGCAGACTGCTCCTGGAGCCGGGAAGGACAAAAACTTTTTTTATTATTTACCTCTTTGAAATCTTGGTGCGTCTTATACACTGGTGCATATTATAGTCCGAAAAATATAGGTACTTAAAATCTTGATATTCATTGCTGAAGGGATAAAATCAGAGTCCCAAAGTAGCAGAAAACATTGCTCTTATTTTATTTATTTCATTTATTTGATACGCTCTCAGTCCAAAGTTACAGAACAAATATCCCTGCTGGAAATTTCTAACAACATGGCAATATTATAAATGTCGGTGGAGACATATGTCAGTCATCCAGGTCATAGTTGTCTCAAATATGTTTTTTTTCCCCTTCCAAAGGCAACTGGACTATTTTTTTTCCTTGAGGAAGAAGAAGAAAAAGTTTCGCTTCTCATCCAAAATTTTCATTTTGAACGTGAGAATCTGAGCTTTTCATCACATTTAAGAACATGATTGACTGTTTCATGTCTGTTTCCTGACATGCATGTTAGAACCAATGTTACGTGAGAATCCTATGCAACAGAACAGGAGTTACAGGTAGTCCTCGACTTACAACAGTTCATTTAGTGACCATTACAACAACACTGACAAAAATTGACTGATGACCATTTTTCACACTTATGACCGTTGCAGCAAAGTAAATGATCACATGATTAAAATTCAGATGCTTAGTAATTGGCTCATATTTATGACAGCTGCAGTGTCCCAGGGTCATGTGACCATCTTTTGAGACCTGCTGACAAGTCAATGGGGAAGATTCACTTAACAACCATGTTACTAACTTAACAACTGCAATGATTCACTTAAGAACTGTGGCACAAAAAGTCATAAAATGGGGCAAACTCATTTAACAAATGCCTCACTTACCAACATAAATTTTGGGCTCAATTGTGGTTGTAGCTTGAGAACTACCTGTACTGTAGCATTTCAAGAGGGGTTTATACAAATGATTATTCGTCCGTTGTGTCATTAAAAGATTCGTTAAAAATCAGTAACATTATAAAAACACACTCAAAGGGGGCATAGAAATAATCCTTCAGTTCCTAGACTCAAATACGATTGTAAAAAAAGGACCATTTATGCACAGCCTAAATACCCTGCATGTTGCTACAGGTAAAAGAACAAGCTAACATGACAGGAGGACTGCTAACTATGGAGGAAATTAGCAGCCTTGGAAGGAGAATTATCCTACAGTTGGAATTAGGGTTGCTTGCACATGGCAAGTGCTTTGTTTGGGGCATTATTGAAGAGTTGCCGAGCAACGGCAGATAGATGCGACAGAGTTTATATCTTATTAAAGTTATAGGGTTTCAGGCAACAGAAATGCCAGACGAGCTCTGGCAATGCAGAAGCAGCCTACGCTGGGTAAACACGACGCTGCCTGGACAGAGTTCAGAAGGGCAAAGGATAGCGAGAGAGGGCGGGCATGATTTGTTTCAGCTCAACAGGATCTCTTTTCCCTTAACCAGAAATGGGAGAAATGACGCCTATTGTGAACCCTTGATAAAGAGTACCCTAATGCCCAAGATGGCCAAGTATTTTATACAGTTTGAAGGAGAATATTTGTAGCTGAGGGTTGAAATGAAGGGTCCTTGGTGCTCTCCGATCTTGCTTGTTTTCTTGTAGACGTTTCATTACCTAACTAGGTAACATCATCAGTGCTAGTGATGTTACCTAGTTAGGTTAATAAAACGTCTGAAAACAAGCAAGTTCAGAGAGCACCAAGGATCCCTCAAGCATACAACATCTTCGTGCTCCTGAAATTAAATGCAAGGCTATCCTAGCTACATTCATCCTTCCCCTCCCACCTTTTTCATAATATAAAAGGGCATTATCTATAGAAAATATAGCAGTTAAGCATGTATGTGTTTTAAGAGGCAGCTGTCGGAATAACTGGTCAAATTAGGATTACTAAATGGAGGCCACTGGGCAAGTGAAGTTTTGTATGGCTTCTATTAAAGGAACTGCATCTCTCTAGAGAGGATGGGGGAAAGGGACGCTGTGCCATTAAACCTGTGTCATCACCCCCCCTGCCACACCCACCAATTACATAAAAAGCTGTGCTGGGGAAACCTACAGGTGACCTTAACCTCCTCTGCATCTATGTACCCTGAGCAAACGCTTCCAAGAAGTGCTCAGCAAAAGCAGATAACCAAGGTCTTATATTCCCTGTTTTGTGAGAATACAAGGCAAGGATCTCTCAAATAATGAAATATCATAGCCTCCACAAATCTTTTAAAGTGTTCTTTTTAAATAAAAAAAAGGCTATCCTTTAACTTGCTTGGATTACAGAAAAGAGTTTGCACATCTAAGGGAACCAATGATGTCACCCATTCATGAAGTACAAACTCTTTTGGTTCCCCGCCCCCATATTCAAAAAGCCTGTTCCCTCAAGCCAATTATATCATCCAGGTTTCAACTTCCCCATCAATTATGTTTTGCAGGTGGGGTAGAAACTAGTTTTATAAATTAGACAGAAACTAACTGATCAGATCTTCTTCCTAAATGCTCTCGTTCAGTGCCAAAAGTAAAAGTCAGTGAAATCTATAGGATAGCAGTATAAATTCATCCTACCTCTCTATACCTGGTTATAATAAAGAATAAAGAAACACACACCTGCTTATCAGAGGTGGTATTCAGCAGGTTCTGACCAGTTCTGGAGAACTGGTAGCGGAAATTTTGAGTAGTTCGGAGAACCGTAAATACCTGCTTTGACTGGCCCCACCTTCCATCTATTCTCTGCCTCCCGAGTCCCAGCTGATCGGGAGGAAATGGGGATTTTGCAGTAACTTTCCCCTGGAGTAGGGTGGGAATGGAGATTTTACACTATCCTTCCCCTGCCACGCTCACCAAGCCACATCTACAGAACCGGCTGGGAAAAAAATTGAATCCCACCACTGCTACTTATACCAAAACGAATTAGGGAGTCATCTACCCAAGTCACTTCTGAATACTCTCTTATTTCTCAGTGCCTAAAAAATGCTTTACCTCCTTTTCCCTAGTTTCTTACATATTTGTATTAAGGCTATCTTCCTTACTCTTTGCCCTCAGAGGGTTATGGCTCCGGGCATAATGAAGGAGATCCTTAATTAAGCCACTATGAGGTCTGGACCCCCTGTCAATTTTTTAAAAAAATGCTTGCTTTTCCCTCCAAGTACAATCTGCTACAATTTGCAGAAAGACTATTGCCTCTTCTGGGAATTTCTTCTTCTCCCTGGAAGATTAAGCGAAGAAGCAGCCAGAGCAAGGAAAAGGAATACCAGATTCAGAAAAATCCCTAAATTACACCCAGGCAAAGATTTCAGTGTTAACAACAGTGTTACAAAGCCAATTCCAAAGGCAGAGACAAGCAAGCATTTTATCAACTCAGCTTTCCTCATCAAACAGCCAAGAAAAGAGAAAAAGGGGAGAAAGGAGGAGAGAGAAGGGCTTTTCAATTAAAACAGAGGAAACCTTTGAGTCAAAAATTTGCAAATTAAAGAGCTACGCCATCATGTTTGCATTATGTAAAATATGTATAAATCATTTTCAAGGGTAATCTCCCCTTTAAGCAGTTTACATTTAACAAAAGAATAAAACTAGTTAGTTAGTTAGTGTATGGCATTGGTACATGAAAGCCAGAAGTCTATAAGGTTAGTAGTAGCTTGGCTGTCTACGATTGCTAGTTTGTTCAGTTCATGCTTGCTAGCTCACTATCTAGGGCAGATAGGGGTGAACTAGCTCCACATACAAAGCAGGTAACGGCGTTCTGCAAGAAAGTCAGTGTCATCCAGGGTCTTTTTCTCAACTGGTTTTTGACTCGCATTCAGACTGGTCTGGTGCCAGCTGGTTTCTTGCTTCCACCATTAGTCACACCAGAGTGATACCTATTTATATACTCACATTTGAATGCTTTCGAACTACTACATTGGCAGAAGCTGAGGCAAGTGACGGGAGCTCACTCCGTCCCTAGGGCTCAAACTGCTGGAATGCAGGAAAGTGTCCTTCTCTGGCTGACAATCCCAGTATCCTTAAGCCCCTGAGCCACTGCACGTCTCAAATAATACATTAATAAAAGCTAATATGAAACCCAGAAATAAAGACAGTACAAAACACTATACAAAATACAAACACCAGTTCCAACCAATCCCTGGACAAATTTGCTGAGGGAAAAGGTTCAGCAATTTACCATAGTAATGGGGTCACAAGTAAAGATGGGATCCAGCAAAGATAAACAGCAAGGCATTCAAAAAATGTAGGCCTCCAGAAGTCTCTCCCTTCTCTCCTGTTTAATCTACAGCAGCTGTTAAGAGAGTGCCAGTTTTGTATATTGGTTAAGGGATCAGGTTAGAAACTGGGAGAGTGTGAGTTCTAGTCCTGCCATAGGCACATCTGGGTAGCTTTGGGCCAGTCATTTTCTCTCAACCCTAGGAAGGAGGTAATGGCAAACTACTTCTGAAATCTTGCATGGGATTTCCAGGCAGTTGACAGAAATAAAAACTGACGTGAAGGCACACACACACACAGACCAGAAGCAGCCCTAAAATGGAAGAACGTCTGTTCCAGATTTTAAAGCATGGGCAGGTTGACTTGGATGAACAATTTTCTTCAAGCTGCTTGGCTCCAAACAGTCTAAGAAATGCAAGCACTTCAAATGAGGCAGAGAAACACACTGGGAACTAATGCAACTATGTAGAACAGAGCCACAAAATCGGTCCGTCATCAAAAGCTTTCTTCTGCTTGAGTGAAATTTATGAGTCATCTTCAAAAGCAGCTCCATGAAGACTGTATTTAGCAGCGGAGCCTCTCCAGATATTCTGCATCTGGCATAAGCTGGTAAAAAGGACTCTTGGCTATCACAATCATCAATGCTTGCCAAGGAAATGCAGAGACAGTACAGAGTCCAAACAGACTCTCAAACTGCCCTTTTAGGCCCTCGGGAGAAATGAAAAAGCTATTCAAAATGGCTGATAAGCCTCTATCAAGAACACTTAGTCTCATTACCTGTGAAATTTCAACCTTGTCAGAGATTAAACCTCCATCTATTTGTCTTCATCTACCTCAAACAAACAAACAATTCAAAGGTTTGGGCTCTATGGTCTCTTCTAGACAGATAGACTGCAATGCCAGGTGGAATAAAACATCAGCAGCAACCCATTTTCTGAGTTACTTTCCCTAGCAGGTTCATGCAGTGGCTGAAATTCTGAATACAATCTTCCAGTCTCCTATAAATCCCCAGTGAACACCTGCTCTAGAATGGGTAGCATTTGCAAAGCTCATTGACACAGGTTTCTTCCCACTTCCCATTTTACAGAGCATGTCTAAATTCTTCTCTTTCCTCTCCCTTTTCTTTAAGTGCTGTTCTCTCAAATCACAAGTCAGAAGGCGGGCTTGCTTCTTTCTGATCATTATCTACTTATACCGCTCTAGAAATAATCTGAATCTGATGACTACTAAGTAACAATTTACTCAAAAGGGAGGAGTTTTTTTTAAAGGAACGCTGGCAAGCTTTTCTTTCCCCTTCCCAAGCTTCCAATTATGTCCACAGGAAACAATAAAGGAGGGTAGGGGCCTGTCAGGAAGAATAATGGGGTAGGACAATTGTGCCTATGATGTCACCCTTCCTGCCATCTGCTATTCAGCAGCAGTTCCACTCACCTCCAACCCCTCCCCCATTATAACTAGAAGGCTTCATGTAACAACAGAAGACTAAATTACTTTGCCGGTGCCCTCCACACGTTCTTTCTCCTTCCAAGAGAAGCTGAAGAAGCATCTCTGGTGACAAAAGAAAAGCTCAACCCTTATTATATCCATTTATTTGTACCAATATCATGCGATCATGTCCATGTCTATACTAATACCTGTTACCTGGTACATGTTAACAAAATAAATAAATACAAAATACAAATTTTCAATGTATTGGTGATGTTTACTAAATAGTCACAACAATGAAGGACAAGACTGGTGGCAGTACAATGTCATGATGTAATAAGAGAGCTGCTGCGTTCCTGAATTTTGTAGCAGCGGGAATTCTCAGTGGAGTGACATGTCTCCCCTGAATGCTTTTCAATGATGCTGACCTTACCGAAGCCCTCCGACCAATATCATACCAAATGAAGCTGGCTCTAAAGGTACCCATGCATTCCAGGGGTCAAGCCATAGGAAGAATATTTTCATAACTATGGCTGAAGACATGTTGCCTTCCATGTGCAGGAAGATGCAAGTGTTGATGGGAATGCAACAATGTCAATAATCGTGGCTGATCCAACATACACAATTAATTTTCTTCTATCCCATGCACAACTACAATTCAAGGTAACTACAATTCAAAGCTAACTTAAGGGACTTAAAAGAGGCACAGCTCAACTTGAGCAAAATCTGGAGAAACCACCAGATTTTTGAATACCCAAGGCTCATGATTCCAACAAATGTGCTTCTTGAACTATCTCATGAAGTTCTGTCCCATCTTACCAGCATACAGAGAAATGACTCTGTAGATGCAAAGTTTAAGAGGAGGGCAAAAACTAATGAACAGACTACAATTATTCCTTTCATACTTCAAATAGGGCATCCAACATAAAGAGAAGAGGCAGGCCTTTTTATGTTCCATGTATGTGGAACAATATATACAATATACAATATATATGGGAAGCATGATGCCCATGGGCATCCTGATTTTAATTCTGCCCTTGCCAATTACATGCCCGAACTGACCTTATTTTTTATTCAATCATTTTAACTTTTAAAATGCAGAGACAGCTGACAAAGCAAAACAAGCATCTGATACCATCTTCATTTATTTATAATATGTGGCCACAAAGACAACGCTTATCCCCTAATCTAGAAGAATTTCTCTGGATATCACATAATTCCTCAAGATGTAAATATGATGGGTGACCAAAACCTAGTACTTTGCTCAGAAGTATATCTACCTATATAGAAGAAAGGGCCTGGTAGCTGAAGTAATAAAGAATGTCCTAGTAACTAGAGAGGATAACAAAGAGCAATATTCTATTTTGCAACCTATCACATCTACTCTAGGAGAAATTTTGTGGGAATACCAATAATACCTTGATAATTCCTAATATGCCCTCCAACCCAAGATTCTGAAAACCCCTACACATAATGGTATGATAGAAGACTAGAATGCAGAAAGCAAGACTTGAAAAATAGTTCACTGCTTTTTATTTTGCCCCCATAACTTATTTATAAAGTCAAATAATACTATATCTTAGTCAAACCGTAGCTTCCGTGCTCCTTTGACTTTCTCTACACTTGAGGAAATCTAAAGAAAAGAAGCATGATCTACCTATTAACTCCTTGTAATGACTTAGAACACTGCACACACACATCAACTTTTTTCTCAACTTTCTCCTACAATACACAAACAGCTGTACATAATCTTGGCTAGCAGCTGTACAGTAAGCGCTAAAAAAAGTAAATCTTTATACAGCATTCACTAACTCCTGTCCCTGAATCTCTTTTGGTTCACTGTCCTCAGATGGATATTTTTCATTTTCTCATAAACACATTACAATACATTTACTAACAGTTAGACAGGCTTTTATTTGTACAATCAAGCTTACTAATCTTATTGATGCTGAATAGACATGGATCTCTGCATTTGTGATTCTGGATGTGAGGTTGCCTTCAGAATTCTCTTCCTTAAAAGAGAACAGAGGCAGAACTGATTTCAGGCCTTCTTGTTTGCTTGTAATCAAATGTAGGTGGATTATTTAAATAAGCTAATCATTGAGCGGGTCATAGCTTTTCCTTTATATATACATCTTTACATTAATACTGAAAACGATTAGGAAATGTCATAAGTAGTATTCAACAGTGTTGAGGGAAGACACCCCCCTCTACTAGAAGAATAAAGTATTTTGAGAAACATTTTGAGAAATATTAATAAGGCAGAATATTATATTTCCCTAAAGGAGAAACATGTTTTAAAGACAGAAAGCACCTCCCTGTCCACAGCAGATATTTGGTGCCCATTAAGAAAGACTGGGCCAGCCTATCTACAAGACAAAAGACCTTCAGATCCAGGATGATGGGATTAAAACATGACCCTCCAGAACATAATAGGACCATTTAGCAAAAGTCACAGAGCTCATGCATTGCACAATCTCCTAAGGACACTGCATCACTCAGCAAATTTCAACTAAACCTGGGAGTTCATACATACATGACCCCATAGGAATCTGACAACAGCCAATAGAATACATCTTCTTGCACAGGAACAGAAAGTTCAAGTTCAGAGCCCAAGAGAAAATATTTTTAAAAAAACCACTCTCAACACCATGTGGTCAGCTGCCCAGAACCACCCATGTGCTTCTGCTTCACCATTAAACCATCTTTCCAATCAGCCTCCATGTTTCCAGTGTCTTTTTCCCAGCCTGGAACTGAACCAGATGGATATTTCTCTCAACAGTGTGTATGGGGTCGGAAAATTAAATAAAATATTAACTTTTTAAAAAATGTAAATAGCCGAAATCTTGAGAAATCCTATTTCAAAACAAATTGAAAATACTGCAGGAGTTAGCAATTTCCTAACATTTGGGGCATTTTTGAAATTATTTTTATTTTGGCAGCTGCATCAGGAGTGATTTCTAATACCTGTAGAGATCACAGATAGGAAAACTCTATATAAATAGAGCACACGGTCATGCTGTGCCTGACCTGCAACACAGATCATCTTCAAAACATGTGGGATGAAGTGATAAAATTACAGAAGCCAGAAATGAAGTCACAGCAGAAACTATTTTATTGTTCATATTTAACTTTTCAAGAGAGATGGTGCAATAGATGGATCTGACTGACTGGTTCAAATCTCAAAATTGCAATTCTCTGGTTGGTTTAGAGAACCTACCGTAGTTTATTTTTGCAGATAAATTGTATCATTGGGCCCTATCTAACAAAATGAAATTCAATGGTGAGAAAAGTAAGATTCTACATTTAGGCAAGAAAAACTCAACACACAGGTACAGAATAGGTTGTACCTTGCTCAATAGTGGTAACTGTGAGAGGGATCTTGGAGTCCTAGTGGACAATCGCTTCAATATGAGCCAGCAGTGGGCTGCAGCTGCCAAAAAAAGCCAATGCAGTTTTAAGTTGCATTAACAGAGGCATAGACTCAAGACCACATGAAGTGTTAATACCATTTTATAATGCCTCGGTAAGACCACACTTGGAATATTGCTTCTAGTTTTGGTCACCATGATATAAAAAAGACATTGAGACTCTAGAAAGAGTGCAGAGAAGAGCAACAAAGATGATTAGGGAACTGGAGGCTAAAACATATGAAGA
>JANHFT010003412.1:35359-50609 GCA_032467955.1 Pseudoxenodon macrops
GAGAGAGAGAGAGAGAGAGAGAGAGAGAGAGGTGGATAAGTCCACTAGTGGTTCCTCTTTCACCCATTCTATCAGCAAGGATTCAATTCAATTTCATTTTGTGGTGCAGATTACGTAGAACAAATAAATAGCATTAGTGCTGCTGTAAATTATTGAAAGGGATGTTGAATAGCTCCCATAGAATTTGTTCTATCCTTCCCTTCCTGTTTTAATCAATTGTTTGTCCATACAGGAACTGATTCATAGCCTAGGTCAGCTAAGTAGCTTCTGTTGAAAGACTATCAACAGTTTTTTGACTATCTAAGTAGAATTTACTGGATTTTTGCCCTGTTCTTACTTGTTATCACCTCCAAATAGTTGATGATACAATATTTTTATGTTAAAGCTGTATGGATGCTTTCTTAACCAGGCTTATTTCTCTGAACATTTAAAACATATAAGCTACTTTCTACCAACATAAATAAAGCACAATAGATAATCTTTGCATTATATTCCTGCTTGAAAAAATTATCAGTAGAACTTTAATTGTCTTTTTTTAATTCTCTTGGTTGACAGGATACTTTTTAAAATGTCCATTTTGTATTAATTATATTTTTGGATGAGAGTCATTCTCCTAACACAAACCCTCCTCCCATTCATTCTTGTTGTTTTTCATGTAGAGGGGAGGATTTTCTGATAACACAAAAGAAAGCTCACTTTGAATTGGCTTCGTTTGTTCTCAGTAATGACATCACACAAATCAAAATAGCCATAAAGAGACAATACATGATCCCCATATTATAACACCTATGTGACAAGTCCCAGAAATAAAGAGAAATAATAAATAAACCAGAAAGGAAGAAATAAAACACTAGCCCTAAACAGAGATAGAAAAGTGCAAGTTCATGTAATCTATGAGTTTGTAAAACTAAAACTCCAGATTCATCAACAGATCTCCATCCCAAAGGAAACAGTACATTTTACCCAGCAACCATGCTATACTCACATTAGATAATGTTTGGCTCTCTTCTGTCCATGTTTTGGTTTAAGATGGAACTATACATTACATGGAGTTCTTATTCTTTATAACCAAATAATGAAAATGTGGATATCACAGTACTCTACATATTGCTGAATTGAAATCCCAACCAATGTTATCGATAAACAGGAAACTTAAGAGTTGAAGTTAGAACCACAGGTACCCCATCACTGCTTTCTCTCAGGCAACAAATCTATCTATAATCAGGAATGAAAGAAAGATGGAAGAAAGGCTAATCTCTCCCCTCTCCCCCATAGGATTAGATAAAAATAGAAAACTGCATGAAAGAAAAGGGCTATAAATTCAAATGCAGGAGTTGCATTTGAAATTCCGACCTTAAGGGTTTTTTTTAAACCTAACCCACCTTGTTGCATTGCTACGTATAATGGAACATGTTATTTCAAATAAGAACTTATGACAGGAATATTGAGTCAGACTACAATTTGAATTTGGTGGATAACTAAGGGCTAAGGTTAAATACCTTTATACTGGAGACTGGCTGGATGAGCTCTGTGATGGATACCTTGTCTTGCTGAAGCCTTCTTTTGACCAGCTTGGAACAGCAGATGTTGACAGAATTGAGAACATGCCAGGAGTTGTACTCCACAAAGGAGCGGCTGTCAATGACCAACATTCCTTCGGTCCCACTCTTCAAGAGGCTGGCAAGCTTCTTGGGATCCATCACTTTGTGTGGAAGTTTGTCTCCAGCCATGGTAGAGTGGTCCCTTCCGCAGCAAGTGGGAGGAGGAAAGGAACACCTAGAGAAGAGAAGCCAGCTCAGGTATCCCAGAAGTGAAGGAGGAGGGGGAAAGCTATTTGAATACAGCCAATTTTTGCCACGCTGCTAAAGCCCTGTACGACAAGTCATTGTGCCAAACCTGTTGGGAAATACAGAGAGAAAGAGAAAAAGAGGAGAAAAAGTAGTCAGATATTGCAGGTATGCCATATTGGTACTAATATAGTTTGCTCTAGCTCAGATCTGGGAAAAACTATAATTTCTAGATCAGAGGTCTCCATACTTGCCAGCTTTAAAACTTGTGGACTTCATTTCCCAGAAGTTCACAAATCTTAAAGATGCCAAGTTTGGAGAACCTTGGTCTAGAGCAGGGGTGTCAAACTCAATTTCATTGAGGGCCACATCAGGGTTGTGTTTGACCTTGCGGGGCCAGGGTGGGCATGGCCTTGAGGTCATGAGTTTGACACTCCTGGTCTAGAGTCTAAAGAAATCTCTACCTAAGGCTACCATTTCAACCTGGTATCCTCCAGAAGCATTCAACTTATTCCCCATGCAGCAGGCGCCAAGTTGGATAAATGAATCAGCTAGAGGAAAAGGAAAAATGTATCCTAAAGTTATAGCTTATATCATGTTTCACATCTGATTTTGATTTAATCCTAGATGGTTCATCTGTACTTCACATAATTTACTGATTACTGTCTTACTGTTCCCTAATAACAATCTTCTTTACAATACAGAGGTTTTGATGTTTTGAAGAGTCTAAGGCTTCTGCAAAATACAGAATTATTACTTTTATTAAAGTAATTTGCTTATTTCCAATCAACAGCCTTCAAAATCACATATTCTGGGTTGCATATACTTTTAATTCACCTGAGGCAAAACTCAGCCTTGCATGTGTATGCCTCAGAGTATGTTGTAGCATTTTATCACTTTAAAACTTTTCATTACCCAAACCATTATGAGAGGGATATCCTGAATATTGAGCTGAAAGTTACAAACCTAGCATATGAAACTCCTTTCCTACATTGCAAAAATCACAGCACAGAGCATGCATAATTTAATTTTGCATATTAAGAAATGCATATGTATTTCTGTTTGATCACATGCTTGTTATAGCATCAAGCAGGGATTAAGAAGAGCCAATTAAAGTTTCCATGCAGACATGAAACTCACTGGATGATCAAGCCAACCAATATATAGCTTTAATCCAACTCACAGGTTTATTGTTACAGGAATAAAATGAGGGGAGATTCCAAGTAAACCAACTTAAACGACTAGAGGAAAGATGGTATATCTAACCATAATGTAATTTAAAAAAATAATAAAACACCACCTACTGCATCTGGAGGACCAAACATTATCTAGGATATGCTTCAGATTGCATCCATAAACAGCTTCCTTGTAGTATTTATTTAAAAGATTCCTATAGCTGCCCACCTTAAAACAGAACTCTGGACAGCTGGTAAAAAAAAATAGAAAGCCAAGTTTAATAACAGCTTTTCATTTTTGGGGATTAATGGTTTCAACACAATCCAGGGTTGTATTATATTAAAAATTCTCACTTACTAAGATTCTCAGTAAAAGAATGGATATAAGAAACTAGCCTCGTAGCTTAAACCTATCAAACTGCACCTAGTTCTCTGAAATAGGTTACAGTAGTTGCCTATTGGTAATAAAACCATTATAAAACATAAATGATTTGCAGTACATTTGTAATTAAAAAAGAATTAAGACAACCTGTCTTTCTTATTATCAGAAAACCTTACACTGTTCTGGCTATAAACAAGATGCATGAACTTCAATGGTACTTAAAAGGTACATATAGTTGTGTTTAAGTAAATCCCAATGCATTTCAATAGGCCATATTTCCAAGTAGGTTTGAGGGATCCTTGGTGCTCTCTGAACTTGGTTGTTTTCTTGCAGACATTTCATTAGCCAAAACTAGATAACAACATCAGTGCTGAAAACAACCAAGATCAGAGAGCACACCAAGGACATCTCATGTCAACCCTGAGCTACAAATATTTTCCTTTATTGGTATCAAGTAGGTTTGAAAAGGAGTATGCTAACATATATTCAATTTACCTACTGATACTAAACTGGAAAACCTGTGCACATACCAGAGATGGGTTCTAAATCTTCTTACTTCCGGTTCGCTCAGGGGTGGGCTGCGCCCACATGTGTGTTTCTCGTGCATGCACAGTGCTTACAAAAAAATCCAAGATGGCAGCATCATAGACGGCGCCGAAAGAACTGGCTCAGGGGTCTGGCAGGCCCAGGTCGATAACAGTTCTACCGAACCAGGCCACCAAGTTACTAACGGTTCGATAGAACAGGACCGAACTGTTAGAAACCCACCTCTGGCACATACCTTGAATTGTATTAGATGTGAGGGGGGCATGAAACATATACTCACATCTTCTGTCAGGCCCATTGCTAAGAGACCCAAATTATTACGGTCACCTTAAACATTTGGAGGGAGAAGGGTGTCCTTCTGAGAGAAATCACAGTAGCCTATTTTTAAAATAAAAAGGGGTGAGGTAGAGGAACCCTGATAACAATTCCAAAAGTCCTCTTTTCAATACATTGTTTGCCCATTCCTTTCTCTCTCCAGTGTGGGTTTTAATTTTTATTATTTGTGTCTTTGGTAAAAGATGAGCTGCTCGTTTGGCAGTTGGCTGGAACAACCTTTTTTCTCTTTGGTATTTTGGGGCAGGCTTTTCAAGCTGAAACAGCTCCTAATTAAGAGAAGTCTGAAGGGGAAGATGGAGGCTCCTGCGACAGTTAAAGTATACTTCATTATGTGCTTTCAGCCACCCGGAGGATTCCCTGCTGTACCTATTGCTACAGAAATGAAGATAATCAGAAAGGATGCAAATTAATTGGCTTCTCATCTGCTCCCCACACTCCTTGCCTTCTTCAATCTTTTTATCTATGGAGAGGGAGAGGAGAGGCAAAATGAGGAAAGGACCAGCTGAACATTTCTCCAAATTCCACTTTGAAGAAATATTAATTGAAACAGATGGACAAAGGAATTTCCCTAAAGAGAGCTCGATTGCACAGGCAAAGGCAAGAGAAGGAAACAGTAGAAGGAAACTGAGGATTGATCAAATAGCAAAGGTCAGCCCATGAACAAGAATTCAATCTTTATTTCCACTTTTAAGCTCACGAAGAAGGGCCAAGATCTTTTCAAAACACAGCTCAAGGAGATTTGGGAAATAGTTTTATAAATATCTCTCTCTCTCATATCTATCTATCTATCTATCTATCTATCTATCTATCTATCTATCTATCTATCTATCTACGGTATCTATCTATCTATCTATCTATCTATCTATCTATCTATCTATCTATCATCTATCTATCGTATACAGCTGCCCGTCTCATGAGACCTTTTGTGATATTCTAGACCGGAAACTGTGGAGGCTATACTGTTCCAAAACTATTATTTTTCTTTCTTGTAATTCATGGTTGATTTGTTGAGATTTGGAGTGTTGCCGAAATATCTGCATCTTTTCAGCTCCAGGTTGTTCACTGAATATAGACCTTAGCTTTTAGGACATGTTATCATTTAACTGAATCCATTCTTCCTACCATTTGTATAATATCTTCTGTGCTGCCATAGAACCCCAAAGAATAACAGAACCTCTCTGGTGCTTGATGGTTGGCAAGATTTTATTTTCTTCAAAAGTTTCACTTTTTCTCTCTAAATGTTTCACTCCCCCCCCTCAAATGTTTCATGTTTTTTTTCTCCAAATGTATGTGATTGTGGCCTATCTCTTTTAACTCATCAGTCCAAGCACTTTGTTCCAAACATTTCATGCATACTCTAGAGTCTAGACAATGAGTTTTGTGATAAAATGGAAAGAGAGGAAGAAAGTTTCCTTCTGAGAAACATTCAATACAAATCACTGTTGTAGAAATATTGCTGTGCAGTAGACTTGCAGAAAACTACTCCAGCGTCAGCTAAGCTTTTCAGTGGGTAGCTTGCAGTGATTTGTGAGTTTTGATTTCTGATTAGTTTTTAGGCAGTGCTAGCTGATTTTTTTTCCTTGGGTCTTTCAGATTTTGTCTTCACTTTGGCAGTTCCCCTTAACTTCCATTTCTCATTATGTTCTTCACAATAGAAATTGCTAGCTGAAATTGCTTCTGCATTTTAGAGTTTTCCTGCTATAAGAGTGAGCAATCCCCAAATGCTCTTAGAGAACCCCATGGCTGTTGAACATAGCACCACAATCATATCCTACAAGGCTAAAAAGACTATTTAGCCAATTTATCTGCCAATAACGGAAATGAGTATCACTAGCCAAGAGAGCAGAGGAGACAGCTAGATTTGGCCTTTTTGGCAAGGAGATGCTTGGATGTTGTCCAGAGAAGGTGTAGCTACTTAAGAATAAGAAAATCATAGTGAGATAATTACTTTCAAGAAAGAAAAGGGAAAGAAGGGTGAGTTGGTACATTGCACTTGTCCATCAGGTTAATAGATGGATGGCAAACCAACCCTGCTAACAGGCCACCTCAAAACATTTTCATCTATCTTGGTAAGATGTACTTTGCTTCTGAGTAAATAATAGTCATTATCTTTATATCTGTATACACATATCAGCATAAACACATATAGTATATGGAGTCCATTTGTTTATACATATACATATTTCAATCATAAACTTATTTAAATCTGGGAAGAATTATAATTCATTTTTTTTCATAGGGAGGAAGGCAGAAATGATCCCCCTGGGTTTCATAAGGTTCAGCTGTAAAAAAAAAGCTTCTAGTCCTTGTCAAATTTGTTCTCTGTCCATTACACATCCCAAGTTTCAAACCTCAGGGTACAGCAGTTGTCTAACTCATTTGCATTCCACTTTAATGGAGCGTAAACACCTTCATTTGATGTAGATGAAATCATTTTGAAATTTAAGAAGGGAGTTAACTTCCTATTCCTTCAGCAATGAGCTCCTGGTTCATGTAATAAACATTTGTAGAAATGTCAATTATTCAGAATGCTGGCCAATACAAAAAGAAGAAAGAGGAATGTTGAGTTTGTATCTTCCAACTCAATTCTTTTCATCAAAGCTTACATCTCCCTTTCCTGCCCAATAAGGGAAAAACACTTAGCTGCCTTGATTGAGCAGAAATATTTAGGCAGATGGAAGTTTATTAGTAGTTGGACTAGAATTCCAATTTCTACCCTAAACCAAGAAGTCAAAAGAAATCCCAGAATAATGAACTGTTTCCATACTTTAAGAAAACAACATAAATACATTAATCAAGTTACCAGTATTTGTGCTTAACTCAAAGGAGACTGTAGTGTTTAAACCCTCTTCTGAATTTAGGAACTAGTGCAATTTAACATAGCTAAAATTAGGTTTTTTATTTTATTTTTAAGAGCTCTCATTAGTAACAGATCTCCATTTTCAAACATCTGAGACTTCTCTGATGGATACTATAAATATTACTTCAAACTCTCCAGTACAACCAAGAACCTGACAAATAGTCATTATTAACCTCTGTATCCATATTGGGTTTAAGTTTGGATTACCATGGGATTGATGGAAAGGCCCCTTTAAATGCATAATAACATCCTTTTAATTAGAATACATACAAGTCATGGCATAAACATAACAAAACTGGCGCTTGTTCATAGTAAGCTTACTAAACTGTTGACACAGGATGCAGAATATCAACAAGGATTGGGAGCTTGCGGTTACTTGTTTGACCTAGGTTAAACATTTCAAAATGTGAGTGACATGATTTCTGAGCTGCCTACACCTTGGCACATCAAGTTATTTGTCAGCTAATTAAAGTACCATATTACAACATTAGTGTAGGTTGATGTATAAAACTAATTCTTTGACACTCCAGTGCATAGAGCATTTTTGGATTAGACAGACTCAGAAACCAGCAGAAAGTAGCGCTTTAAATAAAGCACAAAAGCAGAGGATGCATTCCAGATTATGGGAAATAAAGGTGCAACATCCAGGGAACAGCTACACTTTCGCTTAAAGAGTGCTGAAAGTTTTAATTCCTGGTATCTCTAACCTGACAAGAATGGTTGAAGTATAAATCCTGAGCAATTTTAAGATGCACGGACTTCATCTCCCAGAATTCCATTGCATGCTGGCTGGAGGATTCTGTGAGTTTAAAGTCCACGCATCTTCGTCGCAGAAGTTGAGAAACATCGGACTACAGTACCTATCTAAGGGCTGGGTTGTTAAATCCCATGTTACTTTCCACAGGATGACTCTCTTTAGATAGGCAAGGACACCGGAAATGCGGGCCGTAATGAAAAGCTTCGCCCACTGGATCGCAACCCCTTTTTTTACAGGCGCCATTTACCAGCCCAGTTTCACTCTCCTTCGTCGCCAATATGGAAGTCAGCGGGAAAGTTTCATTCTGTCACTCTGTACCAGATCCTCGGGTCCAAATAGAGACACCCCCACTTTAAAACCAACCCCCCCCCAAAATAAAATGGCATTTTAAAAGCTGTTGGGGGGGAATGGAATCCTAGGTTACTAATCTCGCTTTCCAAACTCTAGTTAACTCCTCATCCCCTTTTCCCAGTGCGTGCCCGCGACGGACCCACATCTCTTCTCGGGTTCGGACGGTGCCTGATCCGAAGGACCGAGGGAGACGTTCGAGACTTGCTTCCGGGGAGGGGGAGAAAGAAAAATGAGCGGGGCCTTGCTTGGACCTGTCCATTCCCGAACCGTAAAGTTTAAAACAGGCCTCTCACGCCTTCGTTCGTCGGGAAGAAACGCAGTATAGATCTCTCTTATCTATCTTTGGTGCAGCGCATAAGATGCACCCGTTAACAATTGCTTGAAACACTTCTGAGGGGTTGAAGTTTAGGACGGGGCTTCTTTGTTTCCCTTGCACCTTTTTCACCCATCAAAAATGGGCGCGCCCTTTCTTGCGTCAGGGATTTGGAATCCGTCAGGTACCGAATCTCCCTCCGGCTCATCTCTCAAGACCCCTTTACTTCCCCGGAGTTTCAGCCGTTCCGAAACAAGAGGAGAGGGGGAGAGATCGGTCGGCCGGCTCTAAACCCACCCTTGCTTCTCCTTCTACTACAGCATTTAATTCCCACACCCCACACCCAGGTTTTGCTTCTACTTTCATACTTGGAGAAACTTACGGTCTTTTCCTCGCTTTCTCTTCTGCTTCTCTGCAGCGCCGCGGGTTTGCATCCTGGGAAATGAAAGCGAAAGTGCCCTGGCAGCTGGTTGCAAGGAGGAACGTGGAACGCCTGGCAGAGCCGAGTAACTTCTGTGGAGGGAGGGGGGGGTGTCTTTTAACAGGAAGTTGCGCGCGTTTCTACAAATAACGTGGTCTACAGCAGGTAGAGGGGATTTTCTTGGAAAAAAATGTCTTGGGGGGGGAATGCATACAATAAGCGGTTTGCTTTCTGCAGAGGTTTTGTTTCCTAGTTTCCAACTGTCAACCAGCTCCGACCCTGCTTAGTTTTTCATGAGTAGTCGATGTTGGCTTATAACATTCTCTATTTGAAGGCTGGAGGGAAATAAACCCCAAACAGTAATAAATCTGTGGGCTAACCTGTTTGAAATGGCCCCGCCTCTCTTTTTCGTTTGTGTGAATTTATCTGCTATGGAGCAAAAGTCAGTAAACACATTTCAGTGCCCACACGTGGAAACTATCAAGTTTGCTGCACTTTGCAGAACATCTTTCTATTATATGCAGAAAGATGATACATCTTTCTATTGTATGCAGATGGCTCTCCTGGATTGGGTAGCAGGTGTACAAAATACAGCCAACATTCTTGAGGTAATGTATGAAACTCCCAAGGACCATATTTTTCTTACAGTCACATAAAAGGCAAACCCAGCTGTCTGGAAAATCATGGTGGGAAGTAAGGAAATATGTTTTTGGTTAACTGAAGATTCACAAAATAGTTGGAAGTGATCAAGTTTCCAAGAATACATCAGACAAAAGAGTGTAAAGGTTACAGGAAAACAGGAGCAGACTAGGGAAGACAACTATTTAATCATCATCAGTTACCTCCCTACTTTTCCAAAGATAATTTTTTTTCTTGATAAGTTTGTAACTATTAGAACTATTAGTAAATAAGATGGTCTCCTTTGATGATTAGGGTTCATAATTCATGAGACTTTGTACTCAGCCTTCTTGATTCTAGGTCAAAGTATCCTGCTTCTGGTAATCCTCCCTTCCCATTCTTGATGTGGCAGAGATTTTTGGATTCTCCATTAGGAAGATCCAGACCTGGTACCTTTATAACATTAAAGATGAGATGATCATTTTGCTGCAGTATATATTACAGCTGAAACATTTTTCACACCATTTTTGCAGAAGGAATATAACAAGACTCCTGCTGGATTAGCCCAACTAGCAAACTTGTTTAGTCCAGCATTGTGAACTAGATTGCAGTTTGCATATACCAAGAGCTGTGGTGATGCAGTGGTTGGAATGCAGTACTGCAGGCTACTTCTGCTGACTGCCAGCAGTTAGTCAGTTCAATTCTCAACGGGTCAAGGTTGACTCAGCCTTCCATCCTTCCAAGGTCGGTAAAATGAGGACCCAGATTGTTGGGGCAATGTGCTGACTCTGTATCTTATCTGTATAGGGCTGTAAAGCCCTATAAAGTGGTATATAAGTCTAAGTGCTATTGCTATATATATATGGTTTCCATAATACTCAACAACTAGATATCGCTGGGAGGCTGACAGTCAAGACAAAAGAATAATTCCTTCTCCACCAACTTACTTTCAAAACCAGGCTTCTTCTGATCTGAGACACCAAAAATTATCATTACTTGTTATAGGAAAATGCAATTCATTTGACTACAGTAGTAGTGGGGGAAAAAGTTTTACAGTCTCTCAGCTATTACCTGAGAAAGATGCACTTCTTATATTGAGAGATTTCTTATCAATTATTTGCCTGGTAGCCTAGTATTCAAGATTTATGGTGGTGTGAAGTTGTATCATGTTCCTGTTTATTTGAAGATCAACTGATACAAATAACAAATAAACAAACAAAAACAAATAATAAAGTATGAATAACATTTTATGTAATAATATTGTATGGACAGAGTCAGACAATACTATAGAAATTGTTTTAGGGGTACATCAACATACGTCCTTCTGAGTATTTAATTACAGAATGTTTATCAGAAGGCTACCAAAGATTATTTTATAATCTTTGCATATCCTTTCTCAGTTTCCATCCTATTTGGTTATCAACTACTCTCTTCTCTATCTTTATCTTTTGTTCACTTCTCTTAGTTATCTGCTTATTCTTTCTAAGAAAGTACCCAAATAACCTTTGGATTGCTTTAGGAGAATAAAGTGCTGTACTAAATCTAAGGCTTAACAGATCATACAGAACTAGACTCATATGGCAGATACACTGCTGTGGACATTGCAAAAAAGATGTTGAGACTTTGGAAAAAGTGCAAAGAGCAACTGAGATGATTAAAGGCTTGGAGACAAAAACATATGAAAAACTGCTGCTCGGTATGGCCAGTCTAGAGAAAAGAAGGACTAGGGGTGACATGATAGCAGTACAGAAGTATTTGAGGGGCTGCTACAAAGAAGAGGGGGTCAACTTATTTTCCAAAGCACCAGAAGGCAAGACAAGAAACAATGGGTAATCAAGGAGGGAAGCAACCTGGAATTAAAGAAAAACTTCCTAACAGTGAGGACAATTGACCAGTGGAACAACTCGCCTTCAGAACCTTCATCACTGGAGGTTTTTAAGAAAAGGCTGGACTAGGAGACTTCCAAGGTCCCTTCCAGCTCTATTCTGATTGATTGATAAGGGATCAAATACTAGCAGGTCGCTCGCATGGCAGCTAACGGTGGGTGATGTAATGATTTGTAATCTATATTTATCTCTCTCAGTAATATTTTTCAGTCTGCCCAAGCAAATCCTTTCTGGGGGATAGATCCTGTAGGATTACCTGAGATTTGCTCTATGCACTACTGGAGAATTCCTTGGCTCTTCCTGTGCTCTACCTCCCTTCAAGTAGAGTTCCACTTTTTTAATAGGAAAAATAATAATAAATGCAGGGTATTTGGACAGACTACATTAAGTAATGCTTAACTCCCCTCCCTCCTCAATCCATCTTGTCTTAGCTTAGAAATTGTTAAGAAGATTCTGCAATCTAAATTTTTGGAATCTCAAGAGAGATGACTGAGATTTACTGCAACAATGTATCCAGATTCATTTTTCCCTGGGAATGTTTTGTCTTCCTGGGGCTTTTTAAAAGTATTCTCCACACTCCATTCCCATCTGTTCCAATTTACAGAGTGGATTTATGCATCATGCTATGGTTTATTGAATTAATCACAACTGGTTAGGTACGCATATAGCATCATATTTAGTGTTAGCACTAAATATTTTAAATATTTTTAGGTATCATTTCTTACACTGAAATGTTATTTATATACTTAAGGCTTTTTTGGGGGAAATCGCATTATAAGCAATATGTTAAAAATATAAAAAACTATACAGGCAGTCTTTGACCTACAACTATTTGTTTACAATATTTGTAACTGTTTAAAGTTACAACAGCATTAAAAAAAATGATTTACAACCAATCAGCATATTCATAACCATTGCAGTATTCCCTCCCCCATCCCTGTCCATCATGTAATCAAAATTCAGGTGCTTGGCAACTGGCATATATTTATGATAGTTACAGTATCCTGCAGTCATGTGATCACCATTTGTAAACAATATTGTAAACAAATAGTTGTAGGTCAAAGACTGCCTGTATTGTTTTTTATATTTTTAACATATTGCTTATAATGCGATTTCCCAGCCAGTTACCAACAAACAAAGTCAATTAGGGGAGCTGCAGTGATTCAAATTAACAGCTGTGGCAAGAAAGATGATAGAATAGAATTCTTTATTGGCCAAGTGTGATTGGACACAAAAGGAATTTGTCTTTGGTGCATGTGCTCTCAGTCTACAAAATAAAATCAGGCACAACTCATTTAGCTGCCTTGTTAGCAATGGGGCTTCTGGTCCCAGTTATGGTTATAAATAAAGAACTACCTGTATTAAATAAAACATTCATTAAAAGGGGGTAGAGAAAACATTTGCCCAACATTCACACCAGGAAGGCCTGGTGTACAGGTGAGTTTTCAGCTGGTGTGTACAGCAAGTGATGGTAGGTGCTTCCTGAGTTTAAGGGTGTGGTCCAAAGGATTCCAGAGTTCCACTATATCACTACAAAAGCGGCTGCTGATGTGCAGCTGCCAGAGGGCATTCGGTGTGTTGGGTTTTTGTTTTGTTTTTTGGATACACATAGTGAGACTTCCTGCTTGTGTTCTTACAGGTGGATCTATTATGACAAAAGCAAGTGCATAACTATGACCTATAATGTTAAAACAAAACATGACTTAGAAACCACAGTTGCTGGATTTTCAAACATGCAAAGTCCAAACTCAATATCCCACATTTTTCCTCTATGTGCTCACACACTTTAAGAAAGTGCTTTTGCTGTTGTTTTTAAAATGCAGTTTTTAACAGACAGTCCTTGCTTACCAACTGATTATTCAGCAACAGTTCAAAATTACAGCCATGCAGAAAGAGGTGATTTATGACCGGTCCTAGTAACAGAGTAGCCAGTCCCAACTGTAGTTAATAAACGAGGACCACCTCTAGTGCTTAAGGGTAAGACTAAGATGAAGACAATACAGGCTTAAGTCCATTTTAACTTTGCAAAGCAACTCTGGGTGGCTTATCAATTTAAAATTAGAGGAGGATAGCATGAAATGCTACCTTGAACTCCTGGAAATAGGGATGTAAATCTAGACAGTAGCTCCCAGTATCAAGAACATCTACTGCAGTAGTGGAATTTGTATTTTTAAAATACCGATTTAATGGCTGCTAAAACACTTAGCCCAGTGGTGGAATTCAAATTTTTTTTTACTATCGGTTCTGTGGGCGCTTGGTGGGCATGGCAGGAGAAGGATATTGCAAAATATCCATTCCCACCCCACTCTGGGGCCAGCCAGAGGTGGCGTTTGCCGGTTCTCCAAACTACTCAAAATTTCCGCTACAGGTTCTCCAGAACTTGCTGAAATGCAGCCCTGACTTAGCCTAAGTTTTGGACTCCCTTGCTTTTTTGGTCTTTGTCATGTACACCTCTTACAATTACACAAAATGCAAATGCATGATTTATTAGAATAATCCAATTGCTTGAATTATTTATTAATTTATTTGTTAAATTCATTTGCTGCCTAACTCTGTGGGGCTACTTTAGGTAGCTTACAACAATAAAAAGAAATGAAAAGTGTGTGAACAAGTACGTAGAACAATAAGCACTGAAAAATAAAACACGAATACGTTAATACGATAATAAAGGTGTGTGTGTGTGGGGGGGGTGTTGGAGAGCAGAGAGCAAGGTGGGGAAGGTGGGAAGAGGTGGAGTCTGCCATCAATCCCAGAACCGGTGATAGACAATTGCTGAATTAAAATGAAGAAATAAAAATAGGCACAACTTGCTGAGAAACAAACTAACCAGCCACATTTAAGCTCGGCCTATTATTTGAACCCCACAAAGAATGCTTTTATGCTCAACGAATCCATCTCATCTGCACAGGATGCTGCGGACCAGGAGCGCCCGTCCAGGGATTTAACGCTACAGCAATTCCCCTCTGCGTCGATGTGCTCTAGCTAGAGGCGCTTCTTAAGTTTGGAGAGGATGGGTCGTTTTATCTTGGAGATCGCGCCGTTCTGGAGACATCGGCCGATGACAAGCCTCCTTTTGCTGCTCCTTTCAGATCACAGCTGGTCGCTGGTTCTCCGGAGAACAGTTACGGCTGCAGGGTTTCATATTAAGCAGAGGTAATTGCGAGAAGTAATCCAGGAGAAACGTATCCCGCGCAGACAGAAGATGAGCGCATGGTTAAGGTTGGTGGCATGGACTGGGGGGGGAGGGGGGAAAGCGGGGATTCCCTCTTCCAGCTGGAGTAGGCAGGAAAAGGGGATTCCCCCTTTTCAGAATGCTCGGAAGTTCGGGATTGTTCCGAGTGACGTCACAGGAGCGTACTCGAGGGTTGGAGAATGAGGTGTTAGATGCGCAAGGAAGGTCCGCGAAATTACGTTCCGGGCCTGTTGAAGCCAGCGGGCATCCTTGCTTATCCCTCTACGTGGCGGATGCCCTCAGCCTCCCGCTAGGACGCTCTCGGACGGGAACCCTCCAACGGTCCTTCTTCGTCCCTTCCCGTCGCCTCTCCGGCTCGTGGTGGTGGCAGCGGCGGCTGTGTGCTGAACTCTCGCGAGGTTTCCGCGCAGAACATCGCTTGCTGCGGCTCGGAGCGGCGCCATTTTGGGACGGACTGACTGGTGCGAGGAGAGCTTGTGCGCGCGGCGGGCGGAGAAGAGGCGGCGGCAAAAGGAGCTTTCAAAATTCGGGGGTCCCGCTTTGTCTGGGAACTTTGCCGGTAGGTGGTGAGCCGCGCGTTCCACCTCTCTCCTTGCTCGGCAAAGCCGAGGGGAAAAAGTAGCGT
>JANHFT010003412.1:51474-64561 GCA_032467955.1 Pseudoxenodon macrops
AAAAAGCTTTGAAAAAGCTACATTCGGAGTATAAGACGCACCCAAATTATCAGCCCCAATTAGGGAGAGAAAAGGTGAGTCTTATACTCAGAAAAATACGGTAGTTTGGGTAATGAAACATCTGCGAGAAAACAACCAAGCTCAGAGAGCACCAAGGTCTCCTCATTTCAACCCCAAGCTACAAATATTCACTTTTATTGGTAAAGTAAAATATACTTCTGCATGTCAACATTCAGAATAAAGTAGCCATAGGAATGCCAAAGTGATTCAGCCTTCAAGAATGGCAGTTTATTATATGCAGGATGGATTACTCCAAAAAAAGAGAGGAGCTGTTGGTTTAGATGGAATCTGAAATGGTGGCAGGGTGGCTTAAAGTAAGCAGCTATCTATTCTTATTAAGATGCAAATTGGGCATTGCAGAGGAAATCCCCCAACCATCCCTTCTTCTTTCAAGAGCTTAACAACTTGCTTTCTTACCACCCACTCAGTGCCTTATGAAAAAAAAATCCTCTCAAATCACAGCGCTACTACAGAATTATTCATATTTTTGCAGCACTGCCAATCAAAAGGCGTAAGTCTTATTAAAGAATTAGCACCTTGCGTTTCCACAGCAACTTCAGAAATGCCAGGCAACCGCTCTACCTCAGAGGCCAGGCAAAAGTTAATCAGGATTTGCAGTGCAGATAGCCTGGCTCTCAGGTTTCTCAGTCACTGAAACAAACCTCTTGCAGCTGGAACATCTGGCGATAGGATCCAAAATGTAAATTAGTAGCGCACTTTAAACTAAGGTTATCTGCTGGGGGAATTTAATATATCTGAGTCAGTGTAAGCGGGGATTTGTATCTACTGTATCAGAGGGATTTCCACTTGGCTTGTTCTCTTTTCTGACTGGTCCCTACAATGTCTTTGACTGGTTGTAAAATGAAACCAACCAATGTTCTAAACAAGCACCACTAAAGAAAGCACACTGCACATCATCTGCATATTTATAATGCTTATTACCATACCTGACAGGGAAACTTGGTATACTGAAGGATGGAATGCAAGCCGAAAAGCTTACGTACATTACATACCGGTAACTATTTGCTGTGATGAAGTAGTAGGCGGCTTCTAAATGGAAGAGAATAGCATGATGATCACTCTTCCCTGATCCAATTGAAGCCCTTTAAAACATAATTCAAGGATACATACACAGTTCAAAATCTATAGCCTATGTAAAATTTAATTTCACTTGACTAAGGATATGCAGGTTTTGCAAAAGTTAATTAACATTGACATTTTCAATTATGTGAGTTACGGGCATGAGAAATACTAGATCCGTGATGGCGAACCTATGGCACACGTGCCACAGGTGGCATGGTGAGCCATATCTGAGGGCATGTGAGGCATTGCCCTATGTCAGCTCCAGTGCGCATGCAGCACTGGGCAGCTGATTTTCAGCCTTCTGGAGGGCGGGGGAGGGCGTTTTCACCCTCCCCAGGTTTCAGGAAGCTTTTCTGAAGCCTGGGAAGAACGAAAAACAACCCAAGGAATCCAACTGGAAGTTCAGAGGCTTCATTGAGGCCTGCGCTCATGCGTGGGGGGATGGGGGGGCAGCGCATGCAGTAATGCACGCATTGCATTATCGGTGTGGGCACCCAAGCAAAAAAGGGTTAGCCATCACTAAACAATACACTACTGTATCTTATATAATTCAAGGTATAAATTTGGAATATATTCTAACTGGATTTATTCATGTGTCATACAATTTTGTGTGTCTTGTCTCTTTTTTTCACTTTAGGATAGTCAAGTAAGAGTCACATTTGTGAGGAGGGTGGCTATATAAATTTGATAAATAATCAATCCCTGCTTTCATATTACACCCTAATTTCTGCTATTCTCTTTCGGTATTCAAAGGAACCCAGATTTAATACTGAAATATTATAAGAGAAGTAAATATATCAACACTTAAGAAATAGCAAATTTATGCTATATTATGCTTCATAGAATAACTGAAATTTAATTTGACACTGAAGAATAGCCAGTAGAGACTATTATCCAAGTCAATCACTTCACACATAAAAGTTTGTGAGAACTTTAGACATATTAATATTTTCCCATATTACTACTTTTAGACACATTGTTATTTCCCATAATGTCACAAGTCTCTTCAAAGCACTAGGGTTATTTTAAAGGAGTCCAACACATACAGCTGTGTTAGGTCTTGGAAAGAAGGGATGTTTGAATAGAGAGGCAGACAGAAGTAGGCTATAGATGACTGATCTGGGGGCAAGGTTACTTCCTACTTCTACTACTTCACCCCTGAGAGTGTACCTCATGCTTCCTTCAACCTGATGGGATTCTTCAGGATGACCCATTGACTAAGAAAGGGTTGTGTTAATCAGTGAGCAATTCAGGTAATTAAGTTTTTTTTATGTGGTAGGGCCACACTTGGGAGTACTGAATGCAGTTTTGGTAGCCACAATGTAAGAAAGATGTTGGGACTCTAGAAAAGGGGTGTTAAATTGGCGGTCCACGGGCCGCATGCATCACACACAGGCCACACCCACCCCAGCTCCACAAATGGGAAAAACAATGCAAAACATCACTTGATGGCAATGTGACATGGCAAGTTTCACACCCGTGCTCTAGAAAGAGTACAGACAAGAGCAACAAAGATTATTAGGAGACTAGAAGCTAAAACATATGAACAACAGTTGCAGGAATTGGGTATATGTAATTTAATGGAAAGAAAGATTAGGGGTGACATGATAGCACTATACTAATATCTTAGGGGTTGCCACAAAAAAAGAAGAAGCTATTCTCCAAAGCACCTGAGGGTAGGACAAGAAGCAATGGATGGAAACTAATCAAGGAGAGAAGCAACCTAGAACTAAGTAGAAATTTCCTGACAGTGAGAACAATTAATCAGTAAAACAACTTGCCTCCAGGAATTGTAAATGTTACAACACTGGAAGTTTTTAGGAAGAGATTGGACTACCATTTGTGTGAAATGGTATAGTGTTTACTGCCTGAACAGAGGGTTGGACTAGAAGGCCTCCAAGGTCCCTTCCAACTCTGTTATTCTCTTACACTATTCTATTAAAATATAATAGAAATATAAAATAGAAATATAGATATTTGACCATTGGACTGGCAGGTCACCATTGTAGTAAATAGTCAGAGCAAGCTGAGGGACTTTTCAGAGAGTCAGGTCTACCTATATGAGTAGATCATTTCAACTGACTAAGCAAGATTTTTCTGAGAGAGAAGTAGTATTGCTCTGTTCCCAGATTATTTTGCCTAAACAGCCCTTCTTTTCATCCATCTCATTCTGCAGCAATTCAGCAACATGGTTAACCTAGGACAGGGGTCAGCAACCTTAAACAGTCAAAGAGCCACAAAGGCCTTAACCCGAAGCTCCCCATTCACATCTGGAGCCAACTGAAAGTCTGGTTCCCTCCACCATAGTGTCTCCTCCTAGCGCGGTATCCTTTTTTCCTCTATCTATCTTAACTGAAAGCTCTATCAATTGTGGAGCTGACTGGTGACCGGGAACCGCAACAGAGGCATGAAAGAGCCACATGCGGCTCCAGAGCTACAGGTTGCTGACCCCCGACCTAGGAATAGGTGAGAGGGCATTCCAAAATGTGATATCACACTGACTCCCCAAATTTCTTAAACCAATCCCAAAGAGTTACTGAAATGTTCTACAATTATATGGCAAACTAGGTGTATTTACCACTTAACTGCTAGGCGCTGCTAATGATCTAACACCTTCTTGTATACATATACTTGTTAGCACTATATTTTTTTAAAAACAAGAATAAACTATCTAGGAATCTGGAGAGATTCTGCTTATGACACCATCTTCACACAAGAAGGAGCATCTGGCATTCAGATGTTGGGGCTAATATTATAAAAGACACCATTCTCATTTTTTACTTTAGAATTTAAAATTTTATAGTCCTTGGGGAATGAGAATGGGAAACCAACTAATTATTCTTGTTCCTCCACCCATATGTGGAACAATACTCACCATACTGCAGAATTAATGAAAAATTTCTTCTGTTGTTTCTACCTTCTTTTAAACAACCGAGACCAAGATTAACAATTTCAGAGGGACTACAACATTCCAGCTGGCAAAAGGGATCAGCTCTTAAGTCGATTTGGTTGAGAACGGGGAAACAGAAGATGTCAGTGTGGTTCTCAAAAACAATTTAGAAGTTTACTTTTCAGGCCATGCACCGCTTTGAGCAAGATTTTTCTCAATAATGAAAGACTCTTTCTTCTACTGTAAAAGACTATTTCTTCTACTGTGAATGATTTTAGGTATATAATTAAGGTATTCCTAGCATTTGTCTTCAATTCGGAGAACGTCTAGAGTTCTTTCTGTTGGTCAAATCTTATATTACACATATTGGATGTGTATTCTCACATCTGAAATAAAGCAAGGCATAAGCAGACCATTCTGATGAGTTAAAGAACCACGCCACTGCAGGGATGAGCACGCTTCTTTCTCTGATAGAGAACAGAAAGCCAATCTTAATTTACTGGCCAATAGATAAGGACAGATACAGTTCAGTCAATCAATAACTTGTTCTTGGCCGCAAACTGAGTGTATCGCTCACCTTCTTCAGTTTTGCATTAAAAGATAAACCCCACCATCCCAGTATAAAAAGCCAACAATAAGCTTCCCGTTTGTCTTTCATTGTCTTGTCTGAGGTATCAGGACATGTTAAGCTCCAGTTAAGTTGATTTATTGATCAAACCTGTGTACAATATATCAGCAACTAACTAGTCAGCACTAAATGCATTAGATAAAAATCAACTGAATTCAAGGGGGCTTGGACTTAAGACTGTTTATGAGAATGTAATGACTCTAGGCTGATTACTCTCTTCACTCCGCCCCCGGGATCTGCCTGTCCTTCTCTTACAGCCATGATAGGATTTGTGTTTTGGTATTAGAACTCTTTCATTATAGCTTGCTATCTTTAATAAGGTGGGATACAGATACTGGGTGAGTGCACAGTTAGTGAACCATGCAATGCGCACTGCTTGCAAACATAATTTTATAAAAAAAACTTGAATGGTAATCCTACACTTGCGCATGATAGCTTAGAAACTTGCAAGGGGCACGCAGAGAAATCATGCACACTGTTCTGAGCTTCTGTTTGAAAGTTTGCCAGCAACACAATACGATCCTATTTTGTCAATGGCAAGGATTTAAGCTTGTTATGTAATGACCATTACATGATTGATCACTCAGCTATAGCATTTCTATCTGCTTTGAAGCAGACATGAGTTCATCTGAAGGCTTACATTTGCCTTTGTTTATGTAACTGCCTATTGAGGGCCTTAACACTCAATTGCTACTGTAGAGAATATGGCGTGTTTGAATCGGATTTAATTATGCAAGGTTTTAATCTTTCCACCTCATCTATACTTTGCTGCAGTACTCAATTATAGCATTTCAGTAGAATTAGAGTATGGTTGCTAAGAAGTAAAAGTTATATCAAAATCAGGAAAAATCCCCACACCTTCTGTTTCAGTTCTTTCACTTGTTGTGGAAATAAGAGAACTGTGCTAGTCTCAAAATCTATTCAGAAGAGGGGTTTCAGACTACATTCAAGAGCACACATAGAGTCTTTAGACAGCTCAGGTTTTTTAAGATTCCATGTGAGCTTGGAAGAGACAACGCTGCTTTAAGCAGCTTTGTTCAAGATATCTTCAGGTTTCCATGAAAGCCTGCAAAAAAATATGTGACTGTTTTAAAAAGTAGGTCTTTGCTCTTTAGCATTCCAAATCATTTTCAAAAAATGTGCAGCCCTGCAAAATAATTAACAACTTCACAGGCATAGCATGCTAAGCCATGATTTCCTTCACTTCACTTTGCTGAATCTACCACAATTTAGATAAACAGGCTAAGCATAAAGAATCAAAGCATATTTTCACTTATCAATATTATATCAGTCAGCATCAAGTAACAGGACTGTGTGATAGAGAACGTCAATCGAAAGCTAGTCTAATCACTATGAGATATTTCTAGTGAAAGAAAAGGCAATTATATTTCTTGTTTCTCTAAACACAAATAGTGGGGATGCTCTTATTGAAACACCACTTAGAAATAGGTCAGTCACAATTTTTGCTCTTATTTTGCGAACTTTAATTGATGTTGGCACCTTCTATGCCAATGTTGGCACCTTCTATGAACCATACTTAAAGGACAGCTTGGTGCATTAAAGTCCTTCAAAATGTAGCCAACCAAATTCAAAGGAGGAATGATAGCAAGGCAGCCGACTATTCAAGTATCTCCTCAGAAGCCAACAAACAATAACCAAAATTACTGTAAAACAGATCAGTACTTCTAAGGTTCAAGTGACAGAGTCACATACAAATATGCTATAAAATTCAGATTAAGCCAAAGTACCCAAATATTGCAATTGAATGTCTGCTCCTAATATCACTTGAAAGGGATGGAGATGAAGCAGAGAATTCTTGCTCCTGCTTTACCTATTTCACAGGATTTTTAATGCTGACAAACACTTCCAAGAGCCCAGATGTTATAAAATTATGTAAATAAGAAATGCTATCTTATTGCAAACGGCAGTAATGCCTTACTATGATAAGAAGAAATACCTGCACTGTCTATATCTTTATATATCTTTATATTTCTGCTATTCTGCTACATTTGCAATTGCTTTATTAACTATATTTTTTCCTCCTTTTCTCATTTCAGTTTGATGGTGATGGATGCAAAACTCTGGAATTTTATTCTCTCAACAGTCCATTAACATTACTGTAAGAAGCCACTCTGTGTCTGTAGGAAAATTGCCAAAGGCTGCCTATTACATTTTCAAAAGCATTTTGTCTTTGCGAGGGCATCTGCTTTCAGTTTTCACTAACATGCCAGAAAAGTGAATAAACCAACAATAGCTAAATCAGCATAAATGCACCATGAAGGCTCCATTATATCGCTACAAAATAAAGTCTTGGTTCATCTAACTGCTCAGGTTGTGAAGAAATAAACACACTAAAACAAATCTTACATCCCTGTGACTTTATTAGCTCAGCTGCAAAGTTTAAGATTTCAACAATGACTGGAAATCAAACCCTAATTATTTTGTATATACATTATGCAAATAGCCATCAAGGTCTCCATGGAGGACAAGATGGCTGAAATCATGCAATCAAACTCCATCCCTTTTATGTTCATAGCATGGGAGCCCTGTATTAAATTAAAGATTTATAGCCATAGACCAAAAATATATAAAGAGGGGTTGGACTTCCACTGTATATGTGTAGCTGCCATCTTGCATCTTGACCCACACTATGTGAAAACATGCTTAACAAGCTTTCCCTAACCTGATCTTTTCCAAATGAGTTGAATTACAATTTCTACCATCCTGAAACAATATAATCAAAGATCTCCTCAAAAGATGTATGTAGGCATATTAAAATATATGCAGCAGGTTTACATATAGGAGAGTAAGTATGGTGTACAGTAGTTGTTAAGGAATGAAGCTAGAAACTGGGAGTCTATGAGTTTTATTCTTGCCTTAGACACGAAGTCAACAGGGTGAACTTGGGCCAGTCACTCTCTCTCAGCCTTGGGAAAGAAGCAATGGCAAACCAGTTCTGAAAAATCTTGCCAAGAACATTCCTAGGCTTTGCCCAGGTAGCCATGACATGTCAAAAAATGATTCAAAGGCACCAAAAGAAAAGAATTGCTAATTAACAGAATAAATACATTCATCAGTTAAGAGCACCCTTTGCTTTCTTAAACCCAACTCAACACCCACTGGTGGCAGCTACCAATAAATTGAAATCAATAAACAAATAAATAATTCTCCATATTAAAATGGATGCACCTTTTTTTTGCTCAACTATCAGTTATATTCATAACCATCAGCAATCTCTAATTGTACAGTGAGTTCTTACCCAGGGATCCCCAAGCCCCCAGTCCATGGAACAGTACCAGTCCATGGCCCAATGGGAACCAGGCACAGTAGTTGCTACTCTAAATATCTTAACCACAGCAGATTTCAAAACATAAAATGAAAAGTCTAGGCTATGAGATGTGTAAAGGGCCTGCCTAGAGGAGTGTTAGTACTGTTTTATAAGGCCTTGGTAAGACTACATTTGGAATATTGCATCCAGTTTTGGTCACTACAATGTAAAAAAGATGTTAAGATTCTTGATGCAGAGAAGAGTAGCAAAGTTGATTAGGGTGGACACTAAAACATATGAAGAATGCTTGCAGGAATTGGGTATGGTGAAAAGAAGAACTGGGATGGCATGATAGCAATGTTCCAATATTTGAGGGACTGCCATAAAGAAAAGGGGGTCAACCTATTTTCCAAAACACCAGGAGGCAGAACAAGAAGCAATGGATGGAAACTATTGGAGAGAACCAACCTAAAACTAAGGAGAAATTTCTTGACAGTGAGAACAAATAACCAGTGGAATGAGTTGCCTTCAAAGGTTTTGGGTGCTCCATCACTGGAGGTTTTAAAGAAGAGATTAGACAGCCATTTGTCCAGAATGGAATAGGGTCTCCTGCTTGTGAAGGGGGTTGGACCAGAAGACCTTCAAGGTCCTTCCACTTCTGTTATTCTGTTCTGTTCTGTTCATTCCACCCTTCTCAAGTCAGTAAACCTTTACCTGGAGTGCTTTCTCAATCAATCCTGATTTATTTATACAGTTACTCCATATTGAATAGTTTTAAGGAAAAAAATGTCTTTATACTTCCCTTAACCACCAATTTATATAGCATACACACTATCAGGGGCAACTAACTAGGAACACGGGTAGAGTTTAAAAGCACTGTGAGATTATTCCGTGGAACCTATACACAAGAATCTACTAACAGTCAAGGCAAATTGGTACTAGATAACAGTCAACAGACTTCGGAGTGGGGTGGGGCTTAGGTTTCTTTCAGGGGTGCAGGGACTGTAGATTGATGATGCATTTTGACTCTGCCCTGAAGTTCCACCTGGTCATCTCTTATACACACTTACACTAAACAGCAACAACAGAGTTACTTTATGTGGGTACAATCTGAATTTCACATATTGCTGAACTTTAGGTCCAATCAGGCCCAACTACAATGGTCTAATAGTAAGTGAAGCTCAGAGTTATACCGTGTTTCCCCGAAAATAAGACAGGGTCTTATTTTCTTTTGACCCCCAAAATAAGCACTTGGCCTTATTTTTGGGGAGGTCTTATTATTTTTGAGGTGCAGGAGGTGACGAGCATGGTCACCTCATGGCTGCTGCTGTGTTTTGGGGGGGGCTTATTTTCATGGGACGGCTTATTTTAGCGCATGCGCTCAAAAGCCTGATTGGGCTTATTATCTGCGGAGGTCTTACTTTCAGGGAAACGGTATCATACTACATAAACATTTTACAAAGCTATAACCCTATTTATACTCATATTCCTCATTATGTCCAGGCAGGAGGAACTAGCTGAAGCCATGAGTTAATTGAAGAACCCATGTTGTTATTGCTGTACTACAACCCTGAGAACACTCAACTGGAGAGACTTGTGCAAACAACATACACTTATAATTCAAGAATCATGAGACACTGCCCAGGAATTTGTTTTGAATACTAGAACTGAAAACAGTTTCTATTCCTTCTAAACAAACATCTAGTGCTAGTTCTCTCAAGCGTTATTCGTTTCAGGAGCATTATGCTTGGGTGCAGATTGGTAGGTATATCCCTTTATATGTACAATCATTTTGCTGTTGCTGTTTTAAAACAACTGGGAATCATTAGACCAGTAATGATCTACTAGAAATCATTAAGAGATCTAACAATAAGTCCAAGATCTACCCACTACTTGGTACCTAAAAGTTCTTCTCTACTGGGCAAGCTGTTTGCATCAAGTTAATAATCAGTTAAGTATCCCCTGAGCTCCTATTTATAAATGATGTTGAGAGCCAAGTCCATTATTTTTTTCTGGTTCCTTGCTGGTTTATGTGAAATCAGAGCACAGCTGTTCTTTTCACTTGCAATACAGCAGTTTGGTTGAACTTGGACTCTTTCCTTTCCTCAATGAGGGCAAGTGTTGCCTCATCAGCTTCCTAGCTCTTAGCTTTACAGTATGTCCTATTTCTAATGCCTGTATGTATTCCTCTGTCCTCCCTTCAGCTGTCCAAACAGTGTGCAACCATGGTTGTACAAATGCTGATATGCTTTCATGGGGATGTTATTTTAATTTTATGTTTTTTAACCAGGGCTTGCCACCCAGAGTTATGATGTTAAGATGAACGGCCGTATCAATTGAAATAAATGAATAAATTCAACTTTCCTACCTTCCAAGATGATTTTAGGACAAAAGGCAGTTTTGTAAGCTGCATAGGGTTTTTTTCTTACCGTAGTAAGAGCTCAGCTTTTCCCCTCCTCCACTTTTTTTTGTTTTTTACAAGCAATGAGTTATGCATAATGTAAGCTACAAATGTCAAAGGTAGAAAGCCTAGCTATTTATTTTATTTCGGTTTTATGTGAAAGGATTTCTGTTGCTCCAGTGTCTATATTACAGTAACCCACCAGACAGAGTGGGCTGGAGAGGGGCTATGACTAGGGGTGGGTGTTACTTACCCTCCCTACCCGTTCGAAGTTGCATCAGAAGTGCGCATGTGTGTGAGCGTAGCGAGCGTGCTCGCCCTTGTCACTTCTGGGTGAAAACCTTCTGTGCATGCGCAGAGGGTTGTTTTTCGGACGATTTTCAGCCAGAGAACCGATTTTCAGCTGGAGGACCAGTTCGGGGGTGTGTGTGTCCAGCCAGCCATTGCTGCCGGTTTGGTGAGCAGGGGGGAAATTCCTACTACCGGTTCTAGTGAACCAGTCTGAACTGGCAGGAACCCACCTCTAGGCGTGACAGGGTTTTTCCTGCACTCTCTTATTGGTCTGTTGAAAAAGAGATGAATGCTGATCGACGCATGTGCGCTTGAACTGCTCAATATTTTGAAATCCCTAACATTTAGATTAACAAAGTTCATCTTGAAATTGCTTTACGATGAGAATGGAACTGCCCTGAAAGTTGCAATTACAACTTCAAATATAATGTAAGAAGCCTCTCTTGCTTTGCTTAGTGCACATTAACACAGTGCATACATTTTTTTCATTATTAAATATTGTAGTTATAAGTATGTCCTGCTGACCGATCTGGATCATTTCACAATTAGGCAATTTCTCACCCCCCCCAAGCTCTATTTTCTCCAACTTTCTTGGAAATGAACAAAACAGAAAAAAGGAAAGGAAAGATTGATATGTGGGTGGAGAGCATATCACTAATGGGTACAATAGGAATGGAATGGACGAAGGACATAACAAAAGAGAATTCAGATTAAGCGCATTCACACAAACCACAGTTCTTTGCTTATCTCAATCTACCTTTTTTCAGCTGTTGACTCCTGCCTTCTCTCTACAGATCTTGGAACTTTCCATGATTGGCCAAGTAAACTCAGGCAAGCTGCCATATAATAACAGCCTGAGTTAAGAAGCTATTACACAGATGCATTAAATTTTCCATAGGATTAATACACCTATTCACTAAAGAGACTCAAATGAAAAACACCGAGCCCACTTTTTCTGGCAATGCCATGATCTCATTGTCATAAGCCCTGCACCTCCAATACTCCAAAATCAGTGAGAAAGAAAAACCATGGACTCCTCCTTGTTCTCACAATGGCTAACTTTCCTGCACAGCTTTAGATTGCTTCCTGTCTCACACAGCCAGACATGTGTTTAAGCACAAGAATGCTACTTTGATCTCCCGCAATCCCCTTTCCTTCCCTAAATCTAGTTTAATAGGCCTAGATCAGATTTGGGAGACCTACAGGTACTATGGGAGCACTGTAATCCAGTGCCTGCAGCAGATTTCACCCTATCGCTTTAAACACCAGCACACTGAAAACAGCCCTTCTACCTCCACATATGCACACCAACACCAAGCAGGGAGCTCTGAAACAGGCACTGTCCTGCTTGTGACATATGTCCCAGCGGTACTTTGATGATTTCCTAACCATCCCAGTCGTTCTGCCTCATCCTGTGAAAGGATGCAAGACTACACATGGCGATGACCACAGGATCTGTTTATTATTTCCAGTGTTACTAATAAAATATGTTTATTCCCTTTGGGGGAAAAAATATGTACTATTATGAACACAGAGGGCCATCCTGTAATTTATTGTTCTGGAGTTGTGCTGTGGCCCTATTTTGTTCTTTTGCCTGCAATTATTTTCTTAGGTTGCACGATGTTTGATTACCTTATCTGTCCATTATTATCTGTCCATTTCCTCAAATTGATTTTGCACCAAGAAATAGAGTCGGATTTGTTCCGTCTTAGGACAATTAATTCTATTCATAAAAAAATTAAACACAACTACTTGTGCATTTTGCTCTTATGTGCAAAGGTGTTGAACTACTTCCAGTTCCCCTTGCATTTATTTGGAATTGACAACTTTGTATCTGACATTGTTAACATTTTGTCACAGATTCTATTCCCTACTGGGCCACAGGTTATTCCTTATGGCTGCAATATTTTATCTAACTTATTTGTATTTAAACTATTCTAAATTATGTGAGTGTCAGACCTGGAAGCCATCTTTTACCTTTAGGCATTCACTGTGAGAAAATGGGAGGGGGGATTGTATGGAGTGTGAGTGATATCTAGTCAAAATAACATTCTTTCAGAAGGCCAAGGCCGTCTTGCCTTGCACTGTGATGAGGTAACTGGGAGGTATCTCCAGTTTTGGACGGTGCCTGATTAGATCATGTGATGGACATGTGGGTGCTGGGCAGGGGCTTAGATTTTTTTGGGGTGGTGGTGGAGAAAACCTGGAAACTTTCAGATTCGGGTTTTCCCAGATGTGCCAATATGACATCTCTAATAAAATGGAACTTTGATGAAACTCAGGCCTCGGAGTCTTATTACGTGGGGGCAGGGGTGGGTTCCACTTTCCTTCCCTACCGGTTTAGGTTTGCACTGGAAGTGCGCATTTTGCACATGCACGTGAGCATAGAGAGCGCGGACACCCTGTTGCTCCTGGGTTAAAATCGTCTGCACATGCACAGGAGGCTTTGCACATGCGGAGAGGGTT
>JANHFT010003412.1:71494-85071 GCA_032467955.1 Pseudoxenodon macrops
TGTATAAGACGCACCCAAGTTTTCACCCTCTTTTTTGGGGTAAAAAGGTGCGTCTTATACTCAGAAAAATACGGTATACCAAAATGTTCATTTGGACAAGAGAAATGACTAGTGTGATTTTAGGAGAAAAAAAGATATGTGTATATCCTCTCTTTATTCATAGTTGATTTGTTCTTTTACCACGATACTCATATTGACACTCGATATTCATATTGACACTCATTTATGCACTATTATCTTTGCTTAACATTTTCCTGTTTTTCTCAGCACAGAAAGGATCATGTGAGCTTTCCACCTATACAATATGGTCAACTACAGAAATTGATTGAAACTATATTGATGCGATGTAATGATCTCCCACTGGCACCTTTTAGTAAGAGGCTGATGGTTAGTCCCTCAAAGCTCCTTTTTTGTTCAGATTTAAGACCAGCAATGTGTAATATATATAATAAATGCAAACTTTTTTTTTAATTTAACAGAACATTTGCTGAAAGTACTCACATCCCCATGTATTGAAAGTTGAGTCCTCCTTTCTTTTGAAGACAATTCTTTGCCTCTGTTAAATGTACTTTGGACCATATTTGCACACTATTATTTTATTAAAGTAATTATTTATCTAAACATTGGGCTATAGCAGCATAAAAATATTCTTACTGATTTTTCTTCTTTTAATATTACAGGATCATCAAGGGGGTAGATGTAACAACAGAGCAATTTCACAACAGGCACAGTTCTTACAGAATGCCTTAGAAAGCTTCAGAAATGCTTGTAGGTAAGAAAAGATGTTGCTCAATTTTACTGATGGTAGAAGTGGTAAGAAAAATCAACTAGAAATTGAGATATTATGCTAAATATACAAATATTTAATACACATTTCATTCACACTTACATGAATTTACAGCAGAAATGTACTGAGCTCATTTTTATATCTGAACATGACCCTCAATCAAACTTGTTCTTTGATGACTTAATGGATATGTCCATGTAGTTTTGTTAGCATCAATACAGAAATGTTTTGCCATTGATTTCTGGGATTTTTGTTTAATCTTTTCAGTCCTGATTATAGCTGTGATACTATCATCCAATTACTAACATTTCAAAATTGCTAAAAAGTGCTTTGAGATGAATAAATTTAATAAAATCAGTCAGTCAATAAAATAATTGAAGGGGTTTCAGTTAGAATTCCTTTTTTATGCACATATATTTAGCTGATATAATTACAGTCTATCAAGAAATTTAAAAAAATTAAAACCCTGATAATGTGATTTTATTTGTAGTATATCTAATTGTTATATAATAATGAGAAATGAAGCTTATTTTATTCAACTATCCTTAATTTTGCTAAGTATGAATGGAGTCTTATTCATTTGTTTGCTCTGCCTTTCTTCCTGGAAGTCCAATTTAGCTTACCTCATATTATATTGACAGCTACCTTGTAAAATAGACTGGACTAACAGTTTAAATTCTGTTCACATCTTCAAAATAGAAATGGAGTCATACCTCCTTATTTCTGTTGGAGAGAAAATGAACAAACTATGTCTATGTACAACTCTGAGCAAAGATAGTGTTTGTATGAAAAAATAATTTTATGTGTAACAGTCTACTGACATTTCAGCTAAATATATCTAATTAGGGCTGACCTTGTATCATTCTATGTAATTAAATATTTTGAAGTGGTAAATTAATAATGACGGAGTCAACTTTTACACACACACACACACACACACACACACACACACACACACACACACACACACAAATACAAATACAAATACAAATATCATATCCTGTGCTCCAGCTAAAATATTAGAGTCAGGTTCTTTAGGATTAAAGATTAGCAAATTACATCATAAATTCTTCATAGTCTGAAGGCCTCTCCAAATTTCAGAATTTTTGTGATATGTTACAGTTTCATTATACTTTTATACATGAAAGTGTTAATTAATTAAGCCTCTTCTACTACTCATAAACCTCATTAATTGATTAAGATTTAAGTGACGCTTTGTTGTTGCATGCTTTTACACTTTGTTCATGGAAGCTCCTTCCTCACCACATCTTGCATACTTATTCATCTTTTTCTATTACCTCTGCCTAATAAAGCCTTTATTGCTTTCTGTAACTTAGGATCTCACCATGTCTAATTACGATACTGGGATTAAGGGAAGATATAGAAACATGATATAGTATTAGTTGTATCTAATAGGTTTTATAACTTTTTAGTTTAGCTGTGCAATACCAAAAAGATCCTCTGGCTCAGAAGAACACTTTTACAGCTCCAAACTCAGAGAATATTGATACATTGAAAAGATTTTCGGAATTTCTTCTATGGATATCTGATTCGCTTTGCATTCCCCTGGTCATGGTAATTATTTTTGCTATGTCCTTAGCATCAAACATCAAATAAGTCATATAAATGTACAGGAAAGAAAAAGAAAAAGAACAAACCAATTGTATTTATAGATCATGTAGAAGAAATTGTGACAAAGTTTAGTTAATACAGACAAAATTGCAGTGTCCTCTGCTTCTGATTTTTATTACATTAGTAACAATGAGGAGCATTTACAAGTTAATTTTATTATACAGTATTTGACATCTTAAATGTTATTAATAAGTTGTTTTAAGAAGAGTTTTCAGCTATAATAATATGCATCATAGAGTGATAGGCCTATAATGATTTGCATTTCATTACTTTTTATAATAGGGAAAATATATATATATTTTCTTGCAGAAATATTCTGAAAGGGCTGTCCGCCCAGGTATTATGGAAATCTTCATCTCAGCACTTAGCATCCTGTTCAATGTTATGCCCAACATGCATAAGAGATTATCCATTAAGATGGGTAAGGAGAGTTAGAGCAAATGACTTTGGGAAGTTTGATTAAAATATGTATTTTTATTGCTGAACTTTAATGATGTCAGAAATGCAATAAAAATCCTAAATAAATATATTTCTAATCATATGATTCAGTAGGTAATTTTCCTTAAAAGATTGGTGGCTCCTAGTGCTGGCCAGCTTTTTTTCTTCCTGCTATAATTACTGGCAGAACTGTAAGCGACTTTCTACAGTTTGGAGAATATAGCATTTCCTGTTCCTGAATGTTATGTTTGTTACCCCAGTGAACCAAGAAAATATTAAGAAAGACAACTCCAATACATAAGTAGGCTTTATTGATAGCTTGCAAGTTACATCAGGTATAAACAGTTACCAACACATGCATAGCTGGGTTATTTTACTTCTCCTTATATTCTCACACAAGTAATACCGTATTTTCCCGAAAATAATACATGTCCTGATATTAAGCCCCCTTCCCCAACTACATACACGCATCCCCTTCCCACCTGCCACCCCCAAATTGTGCCCGGACATCTTACCAGCGTCTGCAGATTCACTGCTTCTCTCTCTCGGCCAGATACTCCTTGCAATATAAAGAAAAACTTCTCCCGAGTGTGAGTAGTTGTTAATTGCTCACATTGGTGAGAAGTTTTTCTTTACATTGCAAGGAGTTTCCCTGCAAAGCCCGGCCGAGAGAGGAAAATGGTGGAGAGAAGCCAGACTCTGGTAAGATGTGCGTCTCACGGCCCGGCCCGCCTCATCCCCAAGGTTCAACATACCAGTGCAGCCATGAGCGGCAGGACACCAGCTGTGCTGGTTTGATGACGCTTGCAGCGGTGCTGCAGTTCGTGCATGCAACAGCACAACAAGCCTTGCAGCACAAGGTGGTGGCAGCGGGGGGACATCCAGTCCCACGCTCGCCGCCTCCTGCACCCCCAAAAGAATAAGACACCCCCCCCGATAATAAGGCCAAGGCCATATTTCAGGGGTCAAAAGAAAATAAGACCGTGTCTTGTTTTCGGGGAAACACAGTACATTTCTTTTTGTTGTTGTTGTTAGTTACAAAGTCGTGTCTGACCCATTGCGACCCCATGGACAGCGTTCCTCTAAGCCTTCCTGTCCTCTACCATCTTCTGGAGTCCATTTAAGCTCACACCTACTGCTTCAGTGACTCCATCCAGCCACCTCATTCACTGTCATTCCCTTCTTCTTTTGCCCTCAATTTTTCTGAGCATTAGGCTTTTCTCCAGTGAGTCCTTCTGTCTCATTAGGTGACCAAAGTATTTGAGTTTCATCTTCAGGGTCTGGCCTTCTAAAGAGCAGTCAGGGTTGATTCCCTCTAGGACTGACCGGTTTGATCGCCTTTAAGTCCAAGGGACTCACAGGAGTCTTCTCCAGCACCATAGTTCAAAGGCCTCAATTCTTTGGCGTAGGTAGATCTACCTAACTATCATCTATCTACACACACACATATGAGACATTAAAAAAAAGCAACATTAGGATAAAGATTAATTAAAACTAAAAAGTATGCAAAGCCCATGCTAAGAGACAACAAATGCATCCAGTCTCAAGAGTAGAGCCATCTAATCAAGCCTTGAGTTCCTTGGGTTGACCAGGCCTGATGACATAACCAGATCTTGAGGGACTTCTGAAATAACAAAAGCAATGGAGCTGATCTAATGTCAGGAGGGAGAATGTCTGATAAGGTGGGTACCATGACAGAGAAGATTCGCCGCCTAGAGCCCACCAAATGTAGTCCCTGGCAGATGGTATCCTCAACATGCCCTCTTTGTCGAATCTAATAAGCCGCCTTATATAATCCTGATTGTTGGGATCAGAAAATAAATTAAATCATATAAATTTAGGCTGTCAGTGGATGAGGGAAAGAAAGAAACTGTCATTTTACAAGGTCACAGTACACAAAAGTTTGAATTACTGCTGTTGGAAAATAGACCTAAATAAATAAATGAATACAAGATACTCAAAAAGCCAAACAATATTCGATTTCAAGGCTGTGTTTGCCAGATTGAGAGATAAGGACAAAAAGGGGTGTGTTTTCTCCTTTTGCCTGACATTTAATAATCCTACTTAGGTAGGACTTAGGATATTGTATACAGCTCGTCCTTGACTTGTGACCACAATTAAACCCAACATTTCTGTGGCTAAGCAATGGAGTTGTTGAGTGAGCTTTCCCCCATTTTACAACCTTTTTGCTATAATTGTCAAGTGAATCATTGTAGTTATTAATCATACAGTCAATAAGCGAATCCGACTCCCACCATTAACTTTACTTGTCAGAAGCCGGCTGGGAAAGTTACAAATGCCAGTTGCCAAATGCTTGAATTATGATCACATGATCATAGTGATCCTGCAATGGTTGTAAGTATGAATACCGGTCATAGTCATTCTTTTCAGTTCCGTTGTAATTTTGAACAGTCACAAAACAAATGGTTGTAAGTGGAGGACTACCTGTATATGAATTTCAGCTTGACAGGTCTTACTAAAGGATCAGGCCTGGCTGGAAGCCATGGAATTTAACTACCCTATTGCATTGAAAGTTGGAAGAGAGCAGTTTGCTAGCTTATTCTTATATCACCTAAAGCAGGGCTGTCAAACTTGGTTCGTCAAGGTGGTGTCATGAGACATATTGTGACTTTTCCCTTCTTTGCTAAACTAGACATGGTGACATATCTAGGTGACCTATCCAGCCCGTGGGCCGCGAATTTTACAGTCCTGACCTAGAGCAAGGCTTCTCTAACTGATGATTGAAATTCCCAGAGGTATGTGTGAGAATCATAAACTCAATCACTGATCTGCGGTGGCGCAGTGGTTAGAGTACAGTACTGCAGGCTATTTCTGCTGCCTGCTGGCTGCCTGCAATTTGGCAGTTCAAATCTCACCAGGCTCAAGGTTGACTCAGACTTCTATCCTTCCAAGGTGGGTAAAATGAGGACCCAGATTGTTGGGGGCAATATGCCGACTCTGTAAACCGCTTAAAGGGGGCTGTAAAGCACTGTGAAGTGGTATATAAGTCTAAATGTTATAAGCAGCTGGGGAGGAACAATATTTAAAAGTGCCAATCAAATTTTTTTGGGCAAAGTGGGAGCTTGCTCTGGGATTTTGCTCCTTGCTTTGCTTGCACAAGTCCACAGTGGACAATTGTTATACAGATTAATATGCAGATTAATATTTAATTATTGCAAGTGATATATTTATTTGTCATCCAGTCATAACCCCAATAAAATTGTTCGTTTTACTTCACGCAGAGTCACTTAATCATTTGGGGGACTGTGGTCTCACAAAGCTTGAGAATCACTGACATAAATATCTGGGAATTGCACAGCTCTGACCTGTTTAGTGTTAAGATTACCCCTCTCAGTTTATTCCTACACTGAATAAAGAGCTTTCTTAAAGGAATGTACTGGGGAAGAAAACGGAAGGATGGAGAAGTGTCCTCAACAATAAAACAAACATTAGGAAGCTTGATACCAGTCACGTCGTAGGGACCACCCAGTGAGAGTCACTGAGGGGCTTATTCCCCTCAGTGAGGGAATAGGGACTGAATAATATTTTCAAGCTTTCACTAAATGAACAGATAGGGGTGGCCAAGAGTATGTTTCTCCAATCCTGTATTTGCACATAGGCAGAAAAACTCTGCCATCATTTTGGGGAGCCAGGAAGTGTGTTTGGAAAAGCACTGAATAAGAAGGTAGAGGTGTTCCTACCGGTTTTAACTGGTTCTTTAGAACCGTTAGTAGCTTGGCAATGACATCACGGAGCTGGTTCCATCAGTGTCTCTGTGGGCGCCGCCATCTTGGATTTTGATTGCAATCTCATTTTTTGATTGCCGCGCACCTGCGGTGTGACCCTGAGCGAACCAGCAGCAAAAATATCCAGAACCCACCCCTGAAGAAATGGATTCCCGTTACCTGCTTTTAATGATCTTGGCATGATAAAAGGAGGCTTTCACTGACAACCATGTACAATGGTTTCTGTTACCTTAAATGAAAGCCTTTTTTTTAAAGCCAAACATACATTAAATTAAAGGACTTTCCCGCATTCATATTTAAATCATTTTAGAGTTTATCCCAGCAATGTTATTAATAAGAATAACATGCTCCATTTGCTTTTCAAATGGAGGCTACCAAATCCCATTATTAGGTTTTCTTTTTAACTTTCCCCAGGGAATGTTGCTGGTTTGGGGCCTGCTGAAATGGAAATCTAAAATGTTGACTTGCAACTTCAGGCTTCAGATCTAAAGTGCTGTTTCTGCCCAATTTATCCTAAATTTCCCTCTTGAACAATATAAACCCTCCACCCCCAAAGTACCACACAATATCAATAGTCTCTATCCAAATTGCTAATTATTAATATTTTTGGAAGCACTTCAGTTTTGTCATGTTGCCAGGTTTTCAGAGAGATAAGGCTTTTTCACTCAAAAAAATATGCAAAATGTTGTAGCTGCTTGATTTCAGGTTTCTAGATATTACTTGTATTGCATAATAACTTTGTTTTGTTCGATACTTTACACAGCATCTAAACAGCAGTGTCCTCCATTTGTAGTTCTACCTATATTCTTTCTTTTTCAATTTATTTTCAGAGAAAATCCATTAGGAAAGAAAAAAATGGAGGTACTCCACACAGTACTTTTTGATAATTTATTCTTTCAATTATTTATCTGGAAACACCCAGGAATTCCATTTAAGGACATAATGGGATGTTATAAAACTAATGGAGTATTTCTCAGATATCTGTATTTTGGGTGGACAACATAGCAATTGTTAATTTAAACAGCTAGACGTACAAAAATAGGTTTACAGATGTTAAGGGAGGGAAGTAGATGTCACATATTTTGTGACATCTAATAATAGAAATTATGTACTAGATGACATTTGCTTCATAATGCACATAACATCATTATGGTTTCTTATAGGCATATATAGATAATATTTTAAATATATATTTCCAGAAGCTATTTTTTGGTATAAAAGGGATGTTCTGAAAAATACAAACTTGTTATTTAGTCTTAATACTGGATATACAGTGATACCTTGGTACTCAAGTGCTGTCATGGCCCTGTCGGAGCCTGAGATTGCGGAGAAGGATGAGCTGAGGCCAACAGAGGTTGAGGGAGAGGCCTTGTTGGGTTTGGAGGAATGCGGGGAGGAGCTGGACAAGGCAGCCCCAGGTCCCTTGACTTGGGATGGCTTGCCAGTAGGGCAAATGGGGGCAGGATGACCAAGAGGGGGGGAAGAGAGGGCAGGCAGTGGAGATGAGCAGCGACGGAGCTCAGGCGAGGAGCAATGACTGCCCCCTCCTGATCCCAAGCATGGAGAGTGGAGAGGAGGTGGGAACAGCACAGACCGACCCAATGACTTGGGAGGAGAGTGCCCTGCCCTATTTACAAGGCACACCTGGGGACTGAGACTTAAGGAGACTCTGTGGAGAGGGCGCTTGTTGGGAACAAATGTTGAATTCATGGAGTTTTGTGTACCATTGCTGATGTCTGGAGTTTGTGGATTCATTGCCTAAGTCCTTTGCTTCATGGACTCATTGCCTTGTTCCCCTGCCTCACTGGATTTCTTGCTAACAGCATTTTGCTGTACTATTTGCAGTCAGAGGCTGCTGGAGGTGTGTGAGTGTTTTGCTCTGGGATTTGCCATAAATGTGGTAGCATTTGGGGGAACGTTGGAGCAATAAAGGGGAGTTTGAACTATCAGCTGACTGTATTGCCTCCGTGCCTTGCCCCGGATCATCACAACTGCTTTAAAACTCATAGAATTTAGTGTTCAATGCATTTTGACATGAAAGCTCTGTCCCAGTACTCTTCCTTGGTTTGGTACACAATGCACTAGCTAGAACATGTTGACGTCAGCTGCCTTATAACTCACTACATTATTCCTTATGGGAAAAAATTGTTTGGTACTCATTGTTCTTGGTATTTATCACGCCTCCTGGAACCAATTAACGATGAGTACAGAGCAGGGGTGAGTTCTGCTTCTTTTTGCTGCTAGTTCGCTCAGGGTCGCTCTGCGTGTGCGCGCATGAACTGTGTGTGCAGCAATCAAAAACTAGCTTCTGCACATGCGCAGAAGCAAAAATTCCACGGAGACACCGATGGAACCAGCTCCATGACATCACCGTAGAGTTACTACTGGTTCTATAGAACCGGGTAGAACTGGTAAGAACGCACCTCTGGTACCGAGGTACCACTGCATTCTGAAATCTGGATGGTTGATCCTGAGTAAGGCAGTCCTGTAGAGTTGATTCCCCCAATTAAAGATTTGGATAGTTTGTTCCATTGCTATGAAATACAAACCAGACCTACCAATATTTTTTAATACCTATAATTTAATATCTATTTCATAGCAGGAGAATGTAATTTTAAATAGTTTATCTTTTTTAGCCTGCAGGATAAAACAACAAGGAATTCAATCGCTATGCATTAGCACTTACATGCCCATATACTTTAGCATTTTGTTTGTGAAAATATCCAGCAAATATCAGTGCCCAAGGGAATATTGCAAACATAGAAAAGAGACTGAATGCAATGATGACCTCTGAAAAATAGACAGTTAAATATTCTGTGCAGTTCAGCTAATGCTTTTTCCTTTAAAACCAAAAATCCAATAGGTAACAACTCAGGTGTGGTTATCACATAAAGAAGTGCAGCAGAAACATTTTGATTGTTAACGCCCATTTCTCATTAATCAGATAGTATAAAAATAATTATACACATGGAGTTTTAAAAAAACTCCAATTGAGCAGATAGCAAAGATGAGCCTATGATGATGAGCTTACAGCAATTAGTCAACTAAGTTTTTCAAGGTAAAGAAGATTAACGCTGGATTATCCTGCACATATATGGAATCCAATTTCATATGATTGTTGATAAGATCTAAAGTTCTAAACATATTAATAAATAGTTGCCCCATAAACTTAATTGGTACATATGTAAAGTTGATCTTTCTGTTTTGTCATTTCATCCCTTGCGCAGTGAACAATGTTTACATCTAGCAATATTTCCTTACTGCGACACACAACCTGAAATTTGGTTGTTTTTTTTACTCCAAAATACATACACAGATGACAAGTGGTGGTGGGGAAAATCAGTTTGGGCTTCAATAAAGAGTGTGGATTTTTTTTTTTGCCACCAGCATTTTTCATAGTGAGCAAGTGGAAAGAACTGGCTGGTGTTGCAAATGGAGTGGTTGCATGGTTTAGCATTCCAGTTAACTGGTTTAAATGGAATTTATTGCCACGTAGATATATGTGAGATTGCATGGATAATGGTAGGGTGGAGTAGACAATCCTTTAATTTCAAGAGTGAATAATGTGTGCTTCAGTGTGAGAAAGAGCACACATATAGCAAGCAGGGTTCTTCAAATGCCATTTTTATTGTAAATTTCCCAAGTAATCTAGAAAAAAAAATCCTAAAAGAAGGCAGTGCTAAACCCCTTTCAAGAAAACTGCATGGTTATAGTTCTCAAGCTGAGCTTGACTTGAGAATTTCTTTGCCATTTTGGATCTGCCAGCTCCAGTGGGGACCAACCTAAGGTAAGGGAGTATGGGCGTTCTGTCATTTATTCTGCTGTAGAAGTGAAAAAGTCCGTGCTGTACTTAACATCTGCTATGGACAGAGATGAAGGAACACAACTTCCAATGAAGAGTTTGTTCTAGTGAAGACTATGGTAAAAAGGCAGATAATCATGCAGAACCTAAAGGTAAAGGTTTCCCCTGTCCAATCATTTCTGACTCTAGGGAGTGGTGCTCATCACTCTTTCTTAGCTAAGGGATTGTCCAAAGACTTTTTCCAAAGCTGAGGGAGTAAGCATTATCCAAAGTCGTGGCTACCATGACTATATGCTGGGGTGCACAGAATCCAGTTGCCTTCCCACCGAAGTGGTACCTATTTATCTACTTGCATTTGCAGGCTTTCAAACTGCTAGGTTGGCAGGAACTGTGGTATGTAACAGGAGCTCACCCTGTCACATGGTGCTCAGGTCTCAAACCCAGGCTGTCAGGTCTCCAGCTGACAAGCTCAGTGTCTTTAACCACAAAGCCATCACGTCTTCTACACATTAAGATATGAATCATTGTGAACAAGGTCCAGGAATGGGCACCAACTCTAAGAGTGGAAATACCATATTTTTCGGAGTATAAGGTGCACTTCCCCCCTCCTAAAAGAGGCTGATAATTTGGGTGCGTCTTATACTCCAAATGTAGCTTTTTTGGAGCTTTTTTCCAGACCTAACAAGGTGAGTGAAGCAGGCTTTTTTCATTGCTACTCCCTCCGAAGAAGTTTTTTTCCAGCCCTAACCAGGGGATAAAATAATGTGCTGAAGCTGACCAGACTAAGGATACTAGCCAGATGAATACCTGGCAGGCAGATTTCCCCCCCTATTTTCCTCCCCAAAAACTAAGGTGCGTCTTATACTCCGAAAAATACAGGTATATCCTGCCCTTGCAGAACTTAAAACTGGGGTGCAGTCTTACCCAGGGTTGAGCCAAAGACGTCTCCCTCAACCCCATCCAGACTCTTACAGCTTCCAAGCACTGGAAAAAGACCAGTGTTGGCATCATATGGTCAGTTCAGGGTGGAGATATATAACTGGGTATCATCAACATACTGATGAGATTGCATCCCGTGTTTGCAGATGATTTCCCCCAGCAATTTGATGTAGATAGGAGGTTGTTAAATAGGAGCAGGGACAGGGTAGACCCTGAAGTATTCCACAAACCAGTGACCTCAGACTTAATTAACCTCTACTCCCTATCCATGGAATCATAGGGTTGGAAGGGACCTTGGAGGTCTTTTAGTCCTTGGAGGCAGGAAACCTTATACCATCCAGGACAAAGGGTTGTCCAGTCTATTCTTGAAAACCTCCAGTGATGGAACACCCACAACTCAAGAAGGCAAGCTGTTCCATTGAATTAATGGTTCTTCTCACTGTCAGCAAAAAGAGGAGAATCACCACAATATCATTCCCAACCCTCTGAGTCACCCAGAAGGCTACCATGATTGATGGTATTGAAAGCCACTGAGAGATCAAGAAGGGAAAGAATGGACGCACTACCTCCATCCTAGGACTGCCAGAGGGCATCCACAAGCAGGGTTAATGCTGTTGCAGTACTGTAACTGGGCCTGAATCCTCACTTAAAAAAAGGCACAGAAAAATCCAGTTCTTCCAGGATCTTCAGGAGCTGTGAGCTAATGGTCTTCTCCACCACCTTCCCTAAAAAGCTGCATAAGCTGCGCTGGCTAGCAAGAGTTTTCCAGGTACAGTTCAAAGTGTTGTTTAATACCTATAAAACCTTTCATGGCATGGCTGGGTTATTTGTAGGATGGTCTGTCTCCCATTAGAGCATGTGCATCAACCGGATATGGCCTGGGGTACATACAGTCAAGGGTATAATTTCAGTGTTGTAAATACAAGATTTAGTGCTCTTAGCTTTTGAGAAAGTGAACACGAGGAACTATGGGAGGAAATAAGAGACTAAGCAATGAAAAGTCCCTAAAATTTCAAAAAGAAAAAGATCTAAGTGGCTTTCAGAAGAAACTATTCAGATGGCCAGATATAAACAGAGAATGGAAGCCCCTGGGCAATAAAAATAGCATATGGCAACTGAACACAGGCTGTTAACATTAAGTAAGAGAGGACAAGAAAGGATATCTCAGATCAGAATGTCAACTAACTAAAATATAACAAGAGAAGGAAAAAGAACATTCTTTTTAAAAAGAAGATCAAATAAATCACGGGATCTTTTTTTTCCAACCGATCTAGAAATGCTGAAATATAATCATGAAAGAAATATGATAAAAGCAAATAAGGTTAAAAGAAGATAGAAAAACCATACTGAAACCCTTTACAAACAGGAGTCTAAATGACAGGAGCATTTGTGGAGAGAGAATATATTCAGGAACTAATTCCAGTAGAAAGTGAGGTCAATAGACCAGCTGTCAGACAGGAAAGCATCAGGTGCAGATAAAATACCCAGTGAACTATTTAAAACCTCAGGAAAAAAGACTCCGAGCTCTTTGATAATAAATAAGGAACAAGCCCGTATGACCTAGAAATTGAAAAGGTTGCTGTACCTGCTTTTATTGAAAAATGGAGATGCAAGAGATTGCCCAAAACACTGAACAACTGCACTAATCCATCAGATCAGTAGAGTTGGAGTTATGAGTTAAAGACTTAGAAAGGAGAAGATAGCCATTGATGGGAGAGAAAAATGCCAAATGAATGAGTTTTAGAAAAGGTAGAGGGACACAAGATCCATCAGCTACTGTAAAGTGGATAAGGGAAAGAGCAAGAAAAGACATAGCATTTGCAAGGAGTCAAGAGGAGACAAATGACAAAATGACAGTCCATTCCTTTTGTACCTTCATTGTGCTGTCAAACACACAAAATGGGTGGAACCTGCATGTCAAGGTTACAATGCTACTTTCAACACTATTATGGAATTTATAGACCCCCATCCCCACCCCAAGATTTACTTTTGCTTCATTTATTATAACATGAGTTTTGACTGCATAGGTTAGAGTGGGTGTCTGCAACCTGCGGCTCCGGAGCCACATGTGGCCTCTTTCACCCCTCTGCTGCGGCTCCCTGTGGTCCTGTTGCAGCAGGGATGAAAGAGCTACCATCCTGTTGTGGAGGTGGTGATGGGCGGAGCCTTAGTGCGGGAGCAACAGGATTCTACCTTCGTTGTGGAATTTGCTGTTGCCACCAGCAAAGAGGTC
>JANHFT010003412.1:92532-114861 GCA_032467955.1 Pseudoxenodon macrops
ACGTTTCACTTCTCATCCGAGAAGCTTCTTCAGCTCTGACCGGAAGAGGAAGAAGCTTCTTGGATGAGAAGCGAAAGGTCTTCAAAGAAAAACCAGAAAGTCCAGTTGCCTCTTGGGGGGAAAAAAACACCTTTGGGATAACCATGATCTGGATGACTGAGAATCTCCACAGACAGAAACTTTGGAACTTATTTCTTCCTATTTTTATAAAAGGCATAAGCAATAAAACAATACTTATTTCATCTTCCCCTATTTGGCACTCCCCATGTCTTGTTGGGATTCCTGTTCCCTTTCCCAAAGGATTCTGGGAGTTGTGGTCCCCGCATTTCTGGAAATTCTGAGGTTAGGGGAGGAGTATTTTAAGCCTTTAAATGGGGAAGATTTGAGTTGTTTGCAGCCCATAAAATGGATAGGGCTGAAATAGGGGACAGAAAACATGCCTTCAGTTTCACAGAGATTTGAAGACGCTTATAAAAGATATTATCAGCGGTGAAATCTACTTACCTTTCCTAACGGTTCGGAAGCACATGTAACACGTGCTTTTTCACCCTCTGCGCATGCACAGAAGGCTTGCACATGCGCAGAGGGTAAAAAATACCCGGAAATGGTGATGTTGAGGTGGGTGGGCTGAGCCTCGTACAATGGCCACCACCGGTTCTCCGAAAAATGGGCAGCAGCTGCTACCTACTCACCCAAACCGGATCGAGTAGGTAGCCTTTCACCACTGCCATAATCCCTTGCGGGGTGGAGTCTAGGCAACTGAACAGAGCTAGCAGAATGATTTAATGGCCGGATGCCCTTCCTGTCGCCAATGCCGAGTTTTGTTCAGCAGATATATTCTCATTGTGCCCAGAGAGATAAATATCCGCCTCTACCTAGAATCAAACTCACAGCCTCCTGATTGTGAGGCGAGAGCTCCACCTCTAGGCCAATGCACCACATGCAACAGAGACTAATGCTTGGTGCTTATTCTTTATCCGTGTTGTAACTTTGCTTGCTCTCCCTCTTTCTTATTAAGTTTTGTTATTTGTAAGAACGGACGCCTTGGAATTCCAGTGACTCGGGAGGACTTTGTCCACAAGGCCCCTCAGCAAATAGCATTACAATTCACATCCCGTGTTATTTCCAAAGGAGGGAAATATTTATTTATCTTTAATTTACAAACATTAGCCTAGATTCCCTAAACTTTGACTATGTGGAAATAGCACGTTACTTTGTTATGCCTGTGCTCACACTGAAAGCCCCACTAATTTTGGTGATAGAGTTTAGGTTGCAAGATGCTCTAAATTTGGGAGCCTGATAAAATTATGCATGTCCAATCAATCGATCGATAAATAAATCAATAAATCAATAAATCAATCATTAAAATGGTCCATAGTACCAACTGGGGTCACCAGAGAATAGGAGATTCCTTCCTGCTAAGGGGCCTCAAATGTTGTGTTAATGTGCCTCTCCTGTCACCTTCCCTGTCTCCACATCCAGCTCTGTTATTTCAATTAACTGTCTAAAGTTGGAAATCTAATGTTGTGCTTGTTTGTAAGATTTGAATCTGTTAAATTGGTACCGGTGCTAAATTTTTCCCCTTCTCGTGTACTTTAACAATTAAACAGCCTTCACTGAGGCCAGGATCCGAACTCACAGAATCGGAAAAGAACTATGTGGTAAGGTCACCCCCCACAGGTCCTGTCTGCAGCCTCATTTGCACACAGTTCTCCTCTGAGTCCTCTGCATTGGCCAGCACCACTGAGCTGAGCGAGGTTTTGAGTGTGTGTTTGTCAGCTGTGCACAAGGGTTTCCCACGTGCCCAGGCCTTTAGACTGTTTTTTACAACATAAAGGCCGAAACACAAATGACAGTACAAATAAGAAAAGGAGAAACCCAACTACAGTTCTCCTTCTGAGCCCCGCCATTTTGTAGAAGCCACCACTGGGGTTTGAGTTTCTTATCATTTGGTGGCTCAGTGAATGCAGAGTCTCTCTAAAGTTGGCTATGAATAAAGGGGGGGGGGAAATGCAGTCTTGAGATATATTGCATTGTTAGAAAACTTAAATTGCATGCCGGAGGCAAACATTTCATACCCAGATTTGAATTTTTAAATGCGAGACGCTTCCTGACTAATTGCAATCTCTTTTGCTTCTGTGTTATAAAATTGAAAACTTAAATACTCAATTCTTCTGTATCTTGCCTGTTTTCCTATGCTTACAACCTGGATTTCTTCTACACATTCCTTCTTGGGATTATATTTCTGGATCTACCACTCTGTTGTCTGGCTGGACATGCTAAATGCTTCCTCTGGACTGTCCTATGTCGTCCTGATTTCCCCACATTTCCTGCTTTCTCCATTCTGTTCCCACCCGGGATGGCTATTATGTCCTGTCACTGTTATCCAGGAAGTTGTTTGCAATGAGATCTTAAACATTGCTGAAAAATCTGTGCATTACTGCAGCACTCTTTCTCAGCCTGCCTTTTGCCATAAGGGGCCGTTTAGTGACAATAAATCATCTTTCATCATTTCTCAGCAACCACAAGTCCTGCCATTAGAAACTGGCCTGGATCGGAATCATGTCACACGAGAAATGTAAGTTTGCCTGGACTGTAGATTTGGTGGATGATTTTCATTTTTTTAAAGAAGGAAGTTCCTGATCAAGGAATTGGAGGTTATGTTAATTTTAGATTGCAATTTGAGTAATATAGCAATAGCACTTAAGACTTATATACCGCTTCACAGTGCTTTTACAGCCCTCTCTAAGCGGTTTACAAAATCAGCCTATTGCCCCCAACAATCTAGGTCCTCATTTTACCCACCTCGGAAGGATAGAAGGCTGAGTCAACCTTGAGCCTGGTGGGATTTGAACTGCCGAAAGCAGTCAGCTGAAGTAGCCTGCAGTGCTACACTCTAACCACTGCGCCACCTAGGCTCATATAGTTAGTTGTCCCAGTTCTAGGCAGGGATGGGACTCAGCCGGTTCGTACTGGTTCGGGCGAACTGATAGTTGTGACCTGTGCTCCCCGCCCCCTCCTGCCCCGGCGCTATGTCATCCTATTTAGCTGTGTTTTTTAAACCGTGCACATGTGTGCAAGCGTGCGAGCAAAGCACATGCCCAGAAGGCCACACGCATGTGCGGAAGGCACGTGAGCTAAGCAAGCATCGGCGCATGCACAGTCACATTTTCAGTGCTGGGACGAACCGGTTGTTAAATTACGTGAAGTCCACCTCTTGTTCTAGGAAAGTTTTAGAGGAAACTTTATCCCAGAAAAATGTCCCTGCAATTAGTGATGTAGCTACTCATAGCTGCTGGCGATAAGGTTGAAGGATCCTCCCTTCCTTGTTGAGAATCCTAGATAACTCAGGAAAAACCAATCTTGCTCCGAGGTCAACCTGGCAGTCCACAGGATGAGTTTTACATAGTCTCTGTATATACATGTAAAAATTAAAGGCCGTTTAGAATAGTTTTTAGCATGTTTTGTGCCTTATTACCTCTTTTACTCTGTACCCAAAGAAGCATGTGCTGGAAAAGCTCACGGTTGCCATCTTCCCCCCCCCCTCTATCATGAACCTTCAGGCTTACCTATCGGGCTCTTTACAGCTACATCCCGCAGAATGAGGATGAACTGGAGTTAAGAGATGGAGATATCATAGATGTGATGGAGAAGTGTGATGATGGCTGGTTTGTTGGTAAGCAAAGTTGCCAGCATTTGGCTCTGCAGGCCAATCAACATACATGACATTTCAGTCGGATATTGGAAAAAAAATCCCATTGCTATCTTGGGGAACTATGGCATTGTGACAGAGGGTAAAAAGGGGATTCGCAGAGAGAGAGAGAGATTTGAAGGTGGAAGCATGGCCCTACTTCAGAATGGATCTGATTAAGTCATTAGTGAAATTACCCATATTTTTTGGAGTATAAGACGCACCTGAGTATAAGATACACCATAGTTTTTTGGGAGGAAAATAGGGGGGGGGGGAAATCTGCCTACCAGATATTCATTTGGCTAGCGTCCTTAGTCTGGTCAGCTTCTAAAGCACAGCTGATAGAGAGAAGCAATGAACAAAGCATGCAAAGCCCGGAAGATCATTAGCACCTTGGGGGAAAAAAGGTTCTTTGGAGGGAGTAGCAATGAAAAAAGGCTGCAAAGATCGCTTCACTCTTCACTCACCTCGCTAGGTCTGAAAAAAAAGCTTTGAAAAAGCTACATTCGTAGTATAAGACGCACCGAAATTATCAGCCCCAACTAGGGGGAGAAAAGGTGCGTCTTATACTCAGAAAAATACGGTACCTAATGTTTCCTCACAGCAATTCTGTGAGGTGGGTTGGGCTGAGAAAAAGTGACTCATGCTGGCTTTGAAAACTAAGGCAGGACTAGAACTCACTTCCAGCCCAGTGACTTAATCACTAGACCAAATTGGCAATTTTTTTTTTTTATCAAAGTACTACACTCATCCAATCTTGGAATAAAAAATAATAAACAATATAATTTGTGTTTTCTAAGGTGTGGAATGGCATTGCTGCATTATGCAACTTTAAAGGGGGAAGGGAACCCACGTCCCCTTTTAATATTAGTGTGATATTAACATAGTATTCAGATAGTATAAAAGCAATGAGTGTGTAGTAAATAAAATCCAACAACTTCAAAAGGGTTTGAGAAGTATACTATAGCTTTCTCCTATTAGAGAGTAAAAGATGAGACAGAAACATGAAATTTGTAGTAATTCATTATTTGATGGTTAGAGGCTTTTTTTTCTTTATTGAAAGTTGGCAGCGATACAGGAACTAATTTTCAGGGTCTCCATGAGGGTTCTATTTACTTTGGAAAACTCCAGAATTGATCAGAAGTTGAGAATAAATTCTGAGGAATCCAAATCTCCTGATGGTTGTTCTTTTGCTTTTGTTTGTTTGTTTGTTGGCAAGCTATTTTGGGCTTCAGTCAAATGTAAAAACCAATAGAACATACATAGCAAAGGATGTGTGTTGGGGAATACAGAACAGGGAGGCAGTAGGCAAAGACAAAGCAGCAGTCTGGATGCAATGGATTAAGTTCCACAAAGTCATGCCTGTTCCTTAGCTCGTTCTGTCCTCTGCAATGGAATGGAAGTTGTATACAGACTTGGTTGTAGAGCCCAAAAAATTCCTCTGGATTCCTCAACAGAATTATCCACCCCAAACTTTCAATTCCAATTTGTACTCAGCCTGGTTCTGTAAAATTCATCTGAGGCTCTGGTACTTTCTCCCCTTGGACCAGGAAAAAAAAAAAAACCCATTCCACCATCAAATCCTACTTCTTTTTCAAGAAAATAAATATTTTGTGTACAAAATGTAAAACTAAAAGTTTCTGCTACTTAAGTTTGCATTCCAGCCAGGCTGGGTGCAGACAGGAGGCGGGGGGGGGAAGAGGGTGAGTATATGTTGAAGCTTGCAGCATACTTTTAGTATTGAGGAGATGGGGCATCTGCCATTAAGAGGGGGCTATTGTTGTTTGTGTCCCTTAGGTGAGAACCTCCACGGCAGCTACTTCTGGCACGGAGGAGAACTTTGAGAAGCAATGGCTGAGCCATGTTCTAGTAGTCAGTGAGTGGGTATCGTAGGAAGATAAAGACAAGGATGATGCAGAAGGTGGCAAGTGCCGAGCTGGTAATGTTAAAAAGGCGGGCAGTCTTGGCATCTTCCACAGCACCATTCAAATCGTTGAGGAGTTTTTTATCTCGCACCTGGAAAGAACAAGAACAAAGAAACAAATTTGGGGACACAGGTTAAAAAATAATTAGGAAGCTAAGAAAGAAGGGTGAGTTTAAAAGTCCAAAACAAGAGCAACTGTCCAGGATCATTTCAATTTTTGTAATTTTAAGCAAAGTTCTGACTTGAACCCGGCAAACAGAAAGACCTTGGAAGTTTGCTGCTGGCATCTCACCTCCAGCAATAATATTTCCGCTGGTTAGAAACCCTAGCTACTTCTTTCAGTTTCAAGCAGTGAGGGCAGAACTGCTGTATTTGTTTCCTGTAAAGGAAAAAGCCCTCTCAATGAGAAGGTGGAATGTGATGAATTGGCAACAGTGTGATCAATGACACAGGTGAATAGTACTAATTAGCTTTGCTTAGAAGGGAAAAAAATGGTAAGGGTATTGCAACTCTCAGCAATCCAGGGGTTTCAAAATCTGGTGCTTCGGATGTAGATCATGAGATGAAAATGAGAGGTGGGTGAATGTGTCATTAGGACCTTGACATGGACTGAGGTATCATGTAGGAGAAGAAACCCACTGTACAAAATATATGTTATTTTCAAGAGATCTACCATTTCATGGTCTTGAAACCTAGAAATGTCTCCTCTTCAAATTATTTGAAACCTGAAATCTGTATATATATTTGTGTGTGTGCATATTCTGTTCCTACTGCAGTCCTTTTCAAAGAGAAGGTAAAATATTGCAAGTTTTCCTTGCAATAAGAAGCTATTGATGGGACTAACAGAATATTAAGAGAATTGAGCTAACAGGATCTTCTGCAGAACATCTACAGTTTAGCTTAGGGATAGAGAAAGATAGAATTGTATCTTAGGATGGATTTATATATTACCCTGCACATCACGATTATTCTTGAGACATGTTAAAGCAGCATAATTTGGACTGATTCCAGTGAAACCAATATATTTTAAAGTAAGAACTTGAAAATGAATAGAGTGAGAATCCAAAGTTGTATCATTGAGAATTGTTCCAGGTGCCCATACTCTATGGGCATGTGGATTTAAATTAAGGTGGGCATGATTTCAAGTATGCCTAAGAATTCTGTGCATTATACAATTCTGTTAGCATTATACAATTCTGTAGCTTGGTCAAAGTTTTTGTCAGCTACAATCCACTTCATCAGCCATAAAAAACATTAGTCACAATTGGCAGATATATAGGTGTATGGGTGTAAGGAGGGAACGGTAATAAACGAGGTCAAGTGGCAATAAAATAGCAAAGGTACAGTTTGGGACAACGCATTTAAATCAATGCAGAAGAAACGTAGTGATCATTTATGACAGCAGGAATAAACCATTCATTCTAGCTTTATTACATTAATTAAAATTTGTGATGGAGATGAAAGTAATTATTGTTGCACTTTATGATCCGACTTATATAACTGGACCTTTAAAAAAATATTTTAATCTAGTAGCGTCTTCCTGGAATTTCAAGTAACTAGTGATTTGGAGACCAGTTTTTGTCATAATGTCCTTGTTTATCTTGAACTCTCACAAGGTTCTTGGCTGCAACAAATTAATATGGCAATCTGATTTTTTTTTTTCTCAATGCGAATCCAATGAACAATGAACCTGGCTCTTAACATGATTGGCCAGTTGCCATAAATCAATTCACAGGGTCAAGAGGGGAAGTAGTATATTCTGGAAAGGCCAGAAAGAAGCTAATTGATCCCAAGGGGTCTCTCTTACTCCAAATACCCCAAGGACCCTTGACCCACAATATAAATGACTGAGCCATTCCCTTTCCTATTCAGTAGATGCAAAAATGCCAGCAGCATATTGCTTGGAATGGCAGGGTTTGCGTTGCAACCATCATCCACACTACACAATATTAGACAATATAATTAGCTATATGCTCCGGTCCATTAAAGATACAGTAATAGATTCCAGCTGCAAAAAAAAAGGAAAAAAAGGAATATGTTGCAGCTAAGTATATTACTCTCTAGTGCCTGTCAGCAAATAAATAATCAATACAAAATGTGATCTGGGAAATTAGCCTCAGTGGAGAGTCAGCCTGAAGCTTGCAGCATAAAAGAGTGTTTGCCCCTCCTTCACTTTGCTGAAGCAAAATCTCTGAGAGATTGCAACAGTATTTTATCTATTCCCAAAGAAGGCAGAATGGAGGACATTAAAGCAAGTCCCGAAGAAAGCTCATCAATATTCATGTAATGGAAAATGGATAAGTTGCAGGGAGGCTCTCTGGATCTCTCTGAGAGGGTGATGCACATTCCTGAAGGTTGAATTAAATCATTTTGTCACTCTGTATCTTGAATCTGCTGCTGGGTGATTATTTCTTTGGCTTTATCTAACTCTTAACAATAACACATATTCTGGAGAGGGACATATGATCGCAATTGATTCATAAGACTCCTCCACCAGTGTGACCTAAGATTGTCAGATATTAGAAAGGAAAGCAGTCTGGCTGGAGCCAGATGGATCTTTAGCAATGCTACTAAAACAGCTTGCCAGATTTTAGCTCTGATTCTAAACAACTCGACCTCTAATCTCAGGCCCATATTTAGAACACATTTAGGAGTCAAAAAGCAGGACTTCTGATAGTGAAACAGGGATTTGGATGGAGGTCCAAAATTAGAATATAAATCCAATTGCAGTCTGTATAGGAATCAGTTATAAATAATTGAATGAGGCCTGTGATGAAGTACAGGTAATCCTCAACTTACGACCATAATGGATCCCATAAGATATGTTGCTAAGTGAAAACATTGGTTGTGAGTTTTGTTCCATTTTACAACCTTTCTTGCCAAAGTTGTTGAGAATCACTGCGGTTGCTACATTAGTAAATAGCAATAGTAATTAGACTTCTATACCACTTCACGGTACTTTACAGCCCCTCTCTAAGCAGTTTTACCAGAGTCAGCATATTGCCCCCTGGTTCCTCAGTTTACCAACCTTGGAAGGATGGAAGGCTGAGTCAACCTAGAGCCAGTGAGAATCGAACTGCAGGCAACTGGCAGGCCAGCAGTACTGCATTCTAATCACTGCACTACCACGGCTCAGTTAGTAAAACGGTTCTTAAGTGATCCTGGCTTCCCCATGGACTTTGCTTGTCAGAAGGTTGCAAAACAGTATCACATGACTCCGAGGCACTGCAACTGTCATAAATATGAACCAGTTGCTGAGCATCTCAATTTTGGCCATCTGACCCTGGGGACGTTGCAACGGTTGTAAGAGTGAAAAACAGTCCTAAGTCACTTTTTCCAGTGCTGTTGTAACTTTGAACGGTTACTAAATGAACTGTTGTAAGTCGAGGGCTACTTCTACCTTATCTGTGTATGATGAACTTTTGAAATGGCTAAAAGGCTCTTTTGGGCCACAGAGGAGGCCTAGAAGCTTAGGAAACAAGCTCTAAATGTTTAATGCATTTAATTTGCTCCATAAGCTGGTTATCTGTATGTCACATGTGAATCTTAAAACTTTGGAGAAAACCATTTTATTTGCAATTTAGGACAAAATTGCCAACATCTGGCAAAGTAAACTCTAGAATATGGGGAAATATGCCATAGTAACTTGGTTTAGCCTATAAAATGATGTGTATTTACTTCTTCTACCTTTATGCTACGTACATACATCAACCTTCTACCATCACCTATTTTTTCTAGCTAAAAGCAAATACTTAGCAAACAACGCTGAGAATGGAATTACTATTACTGCTATAGAATACTGTACTAAATAATTACTATTTATAAGATTACCTTTTGTACTATGTGGAAAACCCATCCAAAATGACTTAGATCTGTAGGTTAGACTGAGAAGTTGAAAAAAATACCCCAGAAGAAGGTATTGACAACTTATTCATTTTTGTGCCCCTCCACGCAGGCCAAAAATGTCCAGAAATTTAGCTCACCTTTAAGAATATCCCATGAACTTCTTTTCAAAAAAAACCAAGAAGGTAGTTTCCTTTATCTTAGATTAGTACCGTGTTTCTTTTGACCCCCGAAATAAGCGCTTGGCCTTATTTTCGGGAAGGTTTTATTATTTTTGAGGTGCACAAGGCGGCGAGCATGGTCACCTCATGGCTACTGCTGTGTTTTGAGGAGGGCTTATTATCAGGGGAGAACTTATTTTAGCGCATGCGCTCAAAAGCCTGATTGGGCTTATTATCTGGGGAGGTCTTATTTTCAGGGAAACAGGGTATAATACGGTACAATATGTAAGGCAAGCCATTGTGTTAGCTTAACCATTTTTAATTGTAGTTAAAATCTTGGCTTATCATTAATGTGTGAATTAAACCTGCTTATTGGCACTCTTGGCATGGCTGTAACTAAACACCAAAAGCAAAGAGTATCCAATCTTTTTCGGCTAGTGGCCACATCATTGTTCAGGGATCCCAGAATTAGTACTGTATATCATCTCTAAAACATTCTTTCAGATTGAAACATATATACTGAAACATTATAGATAGTTGAATTTTATGGCTAGAGGCCTTTTGTTATGGATAAGGAACCGACTTGTTTTGCTTTAGTGTCTTTCACTGAAGGAATAGCTCTTGCACTTAACAAGGCTAAACACAAGATGTCAGTGGTGGAGCATGTGTAGAAAACCCTTTGTTCTGTAATGCAGCAGAACTGCATAGATCAAATGATTATTTTTTATGAACTCCAAAAATAATTTCACAAGTTCATACACATCACTTGTTTATCATTATTGCTGCATCCACACACATTTACCTGAAAGAACAGCCTCCAATTTATTCTGTGAACTGAGAGTTCTTATTCCCCTCGAAGGCTTTATTGTTATTTATCCCTGCCATCCAGGAAGGAAATTTTCCTAGAATTAAATTAGGATTTGACTTTACTTGCTGACAGCACCAACATTAGAGGTTCTTCTCCCTGTAAGCCCTTTGAAGTAGGCCAGAACAGGAAGACTAGACTCCATAGGAAGGCTAGAAACAGAATCTGGCAAGGCGGGACAAGAAGTAATGGGTAGAAGATCATTAAAGAGAGATCCAATCTAAAACAAAGGAGAAATTTCTTGACAGTGAGAACAACAATTAACCAGTGGAACGACTTGCCTCCAGAGGTTGTGGGTATTCCATCATTGGAGGTTTTCAAAAAGACAATGGACATTTGTCTGGAATGGCACAGGTAGTCTTCGAGTTACGAATGTAATGGAGCCTACCGATTACATTTGTAACCTGGGCATTCGTTGAAGTGAATCATATAAAATGAAAGTGAAAACTCCATCTTTCACCCATGCATTCACTAATCAAATAGGCATGTTAAGTATACATGAGGTATCTTAGGGTGGGGAAGGCCATGGGGGGGGGGTACTGATAGAACAGGACACCTGCTTAAGACCACCCAACAAGGCCTTCCCCCATTCCACTGGGATACCTCATGCTCCCCACAATTGTTCCCCACCCCTGTCTTGCCATGCTGGGTCACTTACCTTGCGAAGATCTAGCGAGCTGTCTCCTCTTCAGCCTCTCTGCCGCGCAAGATCACGGTCTCCAGAAGCCTCCAGACTCAGAGCACAAAACATTTGCACGCCAATGGGAGGCTTTGGGGCATTGAAGTCACACTGCCTTAAAGTGTCCTATCGGCTTGCAAACTCTTCAGCAAGCCTTTGCAAAAAAAAGCCTTTGCTGGGAAGAATGCACTGGCCCCTCCTGGGCTCCATTCTTGCTGGCAAAGGCTTTTTGCAAAGAAAACTAGAGATTTGCAGATTTTGGCAAGGAAATGGCAAATGGAGAGAAGGCCTGAACTACTGAAGTCTTCCCTCCATTTGCAAAGCCTTTTGCCGCAGATCTCATCCAGGCCTCAATTCACCACAAGTAGTGCGAGATCAGGCAAGATCAGTAGCATGAGATCTCGCACTATTGATCTTGCGTGATCTTGTGGTACTTTACACCTCTGTTATCTGTGAATGCACCGAAGTCCTGAAACAAGGAAGCAGGCAAACAAACCGCAGAGAGGAGACACGCTTGCTAGATCTTCGCAAGGTAAGTGAGTCTTCACAAGCCTAGGCCTGGCTGTGGAGGGGGGAATAGGAAGGGGAAAGTTGCAGTGCCTCTGCGATCGTCCGTACAGGTGAATGACCACTGTGATGCTGCAACATTTGTAATCTTGGGACTGTGTCATAAATACTTGGGAGATCTATGTTGCAACTTCGAACAGTTGCCAAGCGAACTCTTGTAACTGAAGGATTACCTGTATAGGTTGGACTAGAAGACCTCTAAGGTCCTTTCCAACTCTGTTTTTCTGTATCTGCATCTTCTCTTATATTCCCTCTTATATCCCAGTCAGGAACCTGGATCTCTTTTTCAGACAATCTCCTTTCTGTCGAGGCAATAGATTCTGACTATTCACTTATAAGCTATTTCCATGGCACTTTTTCTTCTGATTTGTTTTTTTTTTAAGTTTAGTCCTATTTGTTATATCCAAACATTCCCCCTCCCCTCCCCACCGTCAAATTCATATCATTTTAAAATTGACTATTTTAGTTTTCAGGCTGTGGATTTTATTTTCTGGACATCATTGTTTTACATTAAGGTTAATATATTTTAAAAGTATCTGATTTATATTAGAAGGCATATGCGGGTTTTTGTGTGTGATTATTGTTATGGATTTATATTAAGAGCTATCATGGCTTGGCCAGTTTTAGAGAGAGCAGGCTAGAAATCTGTTAAATAAATAAGAAAATAAATCACTGGTGAACTTGGTGCTGTTTGGCGAACATTCACCTCTAACTCTTGCTGCACGTCCAAGGATGCAGTTTGTGTTTCCAGCTCACCAATTTCTAAAGCCTGAAGTTTATTTCAGGCCATAGAGCAACATCCTGTGCATCCTAAATAAGTGGAATCTTCCACTTCATTCTTCTGTAAAGATAGTCCTTGCTTTAAAATATAGTCTGCTTTCTCATAGAAGAAAAACAGCTCGCAAGTGTTTATACAAATGCAAACACAAAATTCTTAATAAAAAAAATTCTGGCATGGAAAAAACGTATCTGAAAGGGGAGGGGGTGATTTTTCTTGCAGAAAATAAAGCAAGTTGACTTTTGTTTTGCCTTATCCAATGTCCTTTCACTGCATCTGGCTGCTCACAATCCAGCACTCTTACAGTAAATGGGAATCAAACTATCAAGGGGCATGGAATTGGAACATACATTGATGAAGGGGTTCAAGGCTCATTGGGGAGAGGAAGAGGGAGAGAGAGAGAGAGAGAATTAAGAGAAAGGCAGAGAAAGGGATACAAGCGTCCTCCCTTTGCTTTCATAGCGAGACCTGCGATTTTCTGATGAACTGGCTCCCTTAAAATTGGGAAAACAACAGATACTTCTAAGCTTGGAAAACCAGCAACTCCCACTGAGAGGATTAGTTGGCTTTGAAAATGTGGCTAATCTGCTTATTTCTTTTTGTAGATTAAAATATCATAACTGATGGTAAGAAAAAGCAAAACCTGAATTTGGAATACATTAATAACTGTAATTTGCAATGAGATTTTGAAAGAGGGATAATTAATTGGCAGTGACTCAGATTGTACAAGAAAATAATTTTAAGGTGCTAGCAGACCTAATGTTAAAGCCAGAGTCACCTATGGAAAAGATTTTAAAAGCTAGTAGTGCTACCAACCAAAATAAAAATGTATGCCACTTTTTCCATAAGAGAGAAAGACAAATCAAAGCAGGGAAGAGAGAAAAGGTATTAAAAAGTGACTGGAAAGGAAAGAAAGATTTGGGATGGATTACAGTAATGGCTACTGGCTTCCAAATGATGAGTGTGATCATATGAGGAAACTCCATTCTTTTATAATGCGTGCAATATATCTTGATTAAGGCTGGAGCTCCTGATGTCCAGTTATGAATGCCATTTTAGACTGTCATTGTGGACATCCCTGATAATGACAAGAGGTACTTGACCTTTTCTCTATTAAAGTGCTGGATGCAGAATAATGTATTAATGTTATGGGAAGCAATTTTGCTTGAATTTTTTAAGCTAGAAGAGTCCTTCAACAGAGAGAACTTTATGGCTTGCCAGATATTAAAGATCCCAGCTTCTACAGAATAGCACGAGACTGCTTGGGATGAAAATGTCTTTGGTTGCGCTTCTTATATATTGTCAAAATGTGGCAAAACTGACGTTATCTTTAGATTTAGTGGAGAATGCTGTGGTATGCATGGGTAAGATTTAGGTTGATAATGTCGTCTTAATTTTTCTGTACTACTAAAACTGAAAGCTTCAATTCACCAAGGGCTGTAGATGATCTTCTCATTGAGAGATAATATCTGTATCTTCCTAAGAGGCATTTCCTCTTGCTCTTGGGAGCCATTGTGTGTATTCTCCTAATGAGTTCCCGGGCAATGGAAGTTGCTTCTCTGGAACTTGCAACTTTTCAGTTGCATTCAAATTCCCAGGTTCCCTTATCAGCAATTCCAGCTAATGATAACAGATTCTGGGAATTGTAGTTCAGTATCACCAGAAGGCCTTTGATTTCCTACAACTGGTTTAGACTCCTTTCCTGCCGAGATTGCAGTGAGTTCTTCTATCCATCTTTGCAAACGAGTTTGCCACTTCATTTTCCCCCTTGCATCAAAGGTTTATGAACACAATGACACATCCTACAGAAGCTGCTTTGTGGAGTTGTTTTAAATATTCTTACAGAAGGGTTTATTCTTCGGTCTGCCTATGTGCACAGGCAATGCAATCTTTACTGTCATTGCAAGAGTCTGTGTTCTGCAAGTATCCACTGGTTGGGCAATAGAAGGAGCAGAATTACAAATTTTTCCTATAGCTTGGAATCAAGTTCTTTGAAGCTTCAGACTTAAGCTTCTGCTGTGGTTGAATAAGGGGAGTAATGCAGCCACTTCTCACCAGCTCACGCGAAGTAGTAGCGCCAGCAGCGGGTGCCTTGGCGAGCCGGTAGTGATTTTGCACATGCACAGATGCTGGCACGCGTGAGCGAAGCGCGCACATTGTCAAGCCAGTACATAGGTAAGTACATTTTTACCCCTGGGTTGAATCTGTATAAACGTTCAGCATGTGGATGGACACTTCCAATATAGAAAAGAACTGCATTCTTGTAATCTTTTGGTTTGTCCTTTGCACTGATTACAGTAAGTAAGTAAGTAAGTAAGTAAGTAAGTAAGTAAGTAAGTAAGTAAGTAAGTAAGTAAGAAAGAAAGAAAGAAAGAAAGAGATAGAAGTTTGTTCTTTTTTTCTTCAATACTTTCCCCCATATGGGGAAAGACCTGAAGGCTTGCACAAATCATCTTTCAGTAAGAAATTCCAAAGTTTTCAGGCTATTTTTAACATGACTTGTATGAGAACTCACAAGTGAATGTCTTAACTCAGTGGATATGTTGCCTATAGGATAACCTTTCAATTTGATGATCCTAAGTCCAAGAAGGAATAAGTGTCAATTCATCAATAACCCTTTTTATCTAGCAGCACCAACACAATACTAATAGTTGCTACTGAACCCAAGTTATATCAGATTTTTAAAAGCATGGGAGATGCTTTTAGCTCTATCTATACTATCACTATGTTAGCTTTTGCTTTGATTTGTTCTGATCAGACTTTTCTCACTAAATTGTTGCTTTAATTAATTCCTATTTTTAAATCACATAAGAGATTAGAATAATGCAAGCCATAAGGTTGCACAATGGGAGTTCTGAATTGTATATTATACCAATCACCAAGGCATAAGACAATGTAATTTAAAATCAGCACTTTTATGTTCACTACCTCTATAAATTCAATATATTACCACATTTCCAAGAAGATAGATTAGATAGTGAATGTGAACTAAAATGGTATGAATGCTCACTGATTCAGGTTAACCTTTTCTAATATAAAGCTTGCCGGAATTCCAATAATTCTTAGCCAGCACATTCAGGATCCCTGAGAATATTGGGACATGTAGGCCTAACGTATTTGGTAGGCCTCAGCTTGGAGGAGAAGGCCAGCCAAGTAAAACTAATTGATAGTTGCCAATGTTAGGATTCTAGCCTAGCCTTTTGAATTCATGCTAAACTGTTGATGGGTATCAGGCACCAAGGATTAGGACTATACATTAAATTGTAGCACTGAAGATTTATTCAAGCTTATACACAAGGATTTAATCAACTAATGGTCAGCACTAAATTGACACTAGATAAAGAGTCAACGGAATTCAAGGAGGGTCTTGGATCATTTGTGGCAACGTAAGGACTCTAAGCTTATGACATATTTAACTCTGCACCCAGCTCTGCCTGTTCTTATTCTACAGTGGGATTACTAATGTCTATAGCTTTTAATATAATTTTATGCTTCATACAATTTACCTGAAGTGATTTCAAATTATCTGATACTTACTGTATGTAGAATTACTGCCAAACTTTAGAAGATCCCCACTATATTTATTCTTTTAATGGTTCAATAAGACAGATAATGAAATGCATAGCTGAAAACAGATTCTGTAAACCAGGGGTATCAAACTTGCGTTGTCACAGTGTCGTCACGTGACGTATCGGGACTTTTTCCCTCTTCGTTAAACCGAGCGGGGCTAACATGTGAGGCATCTGGCCTGCGGGCTGTGAGTTTGACACCCCTGCTGTAGACCAAAAACTTTTATATACCAAAAGCTTCTCAACAGTTCCTAGAGGGAACGCAGAGGCCCATAACAATCACTGGAAGGCTCAGATTTCATGAAAATGTGTTATCTATTATACAAATGAAAGAAAAATCTTTGTGGATCTAGTTTTCCTTCTGTAGCTTTTAGTGTCATTTAAAAGAGATATGTATGCTGTATAAAGCTGTCATGAGTGAATTTATTTAAAATGTAAAGGCCTTGCTCACTTCCAATTCAATGCTTTGATACCAAATAAAAAGTTCTTATCTCCTGGGGGGGGGAAAAGAAGAAAAAAAGAAACCAGTGGATAACCCACTCTAGGATTTTAAACATCCAATCAATTAACTTCTCTTTAGAAATACATTGATTTGACTTCAATTAAGATTACCACCAGATAAATAAGCAATAGAAGACACTAGAGGAACAATTTGGCCATGACAGTTGGAAGGAAAAAGAAAAGAAAATACTGGAATTGGGATATAGAATACTTTTTTGTGAAAAAGAGGAAAGTGAATATATGTGGACTTGTGGGGGAAAAGGCATTTCTGCTCCGAAGTGATATCAAAGATGTATAAGTCTTTAGAAGAAGCAAAATCTTTTTTTTTGCTTTTCCTAAAGATTTAAAAATAAAAGCTACTGCAGCCATAGCAAAAAAGCAATGATTACTCAGAGCTATGAAAAAACTAATTTTGGGATGGAAATTCAGGCAATTCTGAAAAGCTTGCAAGCCTTTCATTAGACAAAACCAGGTGTTAGTATAAATGCATGAGTGCATGAGTTAAACCATTAAAAAAAGAAGAAGCAGTGGGGCTTATCTTACAATTATCTCTGAAATTACTATACAGCAGCATGCTAGAAAAATTACATTGTATAAGTGAAAATGTCATGATTTCTTCCTGAAAATGTCATGATTTCTCTTACAGTTGTAGCACTGTATGCTGATGTATAACACAGAAATACATTTTCAAATCAATTGATTCACTGGAATGCACCCAGAAAAACATTTACATCAGCATAGCAGTGTTTCAGAAACAATATGATAGGTAAGTACATTAAAATCACTCCCTCCCATTGTTTCAATGAAGCGTCATGGGAGGTTATAAGAGTCAGCAAGAAACATCTATCTGCAGACAAAAATGTTTATCTATGATAAATATACAAAAATTAAAACTAATTAAAAATTACAAAATACAAATGTAATTATAATAATAAAATAAGTAAAAGCATAATAAAACCAAGAATCAAGATAACATAAGCAAATTAATTTAAAATAAATTCAAGACCAAGTAAAGTAATAATAAACTAGTCAACAAAATGCTCTTCCATCTTCAGAAGCTTCCAGAACATCAGAAGGAGATGAACAGGCCTGAATCCTAAGGGGATGCTAATCCATAAGACCAGGGCAGAGAGAGCATCTCCTGACTTTCTTTCCTTTTATTTGTTGAGGACATCATCTTACAGTACTAAAGAGCCCCCACCTTGTAGGCAGCCCACTGCTAAGAAGATGGAGACCACCTAGCTGTTCCAATAGGAACATAGCATTTTCTTTGGGAAAAGAGAAGATGAGCTTCCAAGAGGATGAATTGGTTTGAGTGTCACCATTGTGGTAGTTGACTCTGCTGAACTGCAACTGCCCCTTTCATTTTACCCCTGGGTTGGCACTTGCTCAGCATTACTGTTTTGGCTATGAGGGAGACCGGAATCCTTCTTCTCTAGCCACTTTCCCCCTCCTTTTTTTAAATGATCTCTGACCCAGACTGACACCATCAGTCCTAAAAGGTAACTAAGAAATCAATGCCACGTAGATCAGGACTACTGTAGCAGCTATAGATGCATCTCTTTGGTGTCACCTGGTGGTTGACAAGTTGACAAAAATCATGTGCCTATGAGCATCCTTCAAGTCCAACACTTCTTTCTCACATACTAAAGACCCTTTCTTAAACTCTGGTTCCAAGAGCACTTATGCACCAGATGTATGTTGGCTGTACAAATCCAGGTTCCTGCTGCCTTTCAGTTAAGGGAAACAAGCTCTTGCCTGCTATAAAGTGGTCAATAGATTGACAGCCTTTTAATAAAAAAATGATTAGAAAAGAATAGATTGGCTTAAAACTTACAATAACCATCCGACATGCAGAAGGCATGGCAGCTGATGTTTCCTATGGCTGGGGATGGTCAAGTGTTAACCAGGGGAAGATGCCAATCATTGCCTTAACAATGTTGCATGGAAGAATTATATGGACATCAGCACAGCATGTTAAAGGCAAGCATGATTCATGCTAACATGACTTCTTCACACCGATGGGAGATGTGAAGAAGTCGCACAATTTCCTTCAGATGGGAGGAAAGCACTCCGGAGATGAGTGTGGATGAGTCCACAGATCTGCTGTTCACAGATCTGAAGATCTCTTTCATGGTTCTCATTTGGAAAGGATTTTCGTTAGAACCCCGAAGCACTATGTGCTCTTTTTAATCTCTCTGATTGGTGTGACTGGTGTGAATGGTTCCTTCTCCCTAATGTCTGTCACTAATGATGACATTAGAGACAGACTCTTTATCAGTTTCTCTTCTTAACTCTAGATCTAAGGAGGTTACTGAAATTATAGTACTTTACAATTATGAACACTATCCCTGCCCCACCTGTCTATATTTACTTTGCTAGCTGCAGGGCAAGCTTGATGTTTCTTAATTTCTATAAATCTTTGTTCTTCAAAGAAATATGATAAAATTATGAGAATTTGCTGACTGGGTTTCTTCATTAAGAACTTGCTGCCAGCTGGCCAAACACCTGCGAACTCAAGAGCTGCAAACTCTTTTATTTCTCAGAGTGAAAACTGGAAAGTCAACATTCACTAAAACTGTAATTATAACCACCCGCTTATTAAGAAATAATCTCATTGGACTAAGTAAGCAGCAGGCTTGGCTTACCCTGCATGTTCCTCTTTGCACTGGGTATCCTAAAACACAATTCCAAGAAACCTAAAAAATCTAGATTTATGTCTTGGTTCCTACCTGTAAAAGAATGTAATAGCTGGTTTGTATATGCAGATTGATAATGAAATGATATATGACCAAAAAAAAAAAAACCCTCAAAAGAAAAAAGAGAGAAAATTGTCTCTTAAGACATATTGCCTTTAAATGGAGACAGTTCACACATTCGGATGTAAATAATGTATATGATGAAGCTTTATGTTTAATACAAAACACAAACACAATTACATGAGTCAGTATAAGAATCAGCAGGGAAGATGAATTTTTAAGATATAAGCCTGAAGAAAATTATTATTTGAAGCTGCTAGCTGCCCTGAAAAAGAATCCTTCATTGGGATAATTTGGAATTGGAATCCTATATACAAACATTTCCTATGTTTGTAGGGACTGGTTCTTCAGTAGGGGCTGGATATCAAGAATTTGCAGCATGGAATTCTAGAAGCTGGAGTCCAGCACATTCAGAATGTATACTGTTAAAGAGAGTGGCTATATACACTTAGTTGGGGTGCAATTATAATAACGAAAGCTTTGGTATGGTCTTAACTTTGATAAAATGACCAAAAGGTCATTTGGCCTGACCTTTTGCTCAAAGATAAGAACCGATTCTCTAAGTATTGAACTATACAATCTAAACATATATACAGCTGATCTCTTCCTTTTTCAGACACTGGAAGAAAACTTATCTTTAAGGCAACCATGAACAGATTCTAAACACACATACAAGCATAGATTTGAAATATAGGATTAGCATCAATCCCAGATGAAGAATGGTACCATTTTGAGCACAGCACAAGGCTGGATGCACAGAGCATACAGAGGTTACTTATTTTTATACTAGGATTCTGTGTCAGTCTAAAAGCAGCCCCCACAACCTCATGTTTCAGTTGACGGCAGCACTAGTGGACAATTGAGCTAATTTATCTCAGGCTCAATTGCAGTACAGCTGAAGTTGCTGACGTGCTGCAATTCCTTTTCATTTTTGGAGATAAACTTTACCTTACCCTTCCTTTTGGCTACTGTGAATCACTTGGTCTCTTATTGGTTGGATTCACTGTTAATGTTTAGTGAATACAAGCAAAAATATGGCCAGAGGTGGGTTCCTACCAGTTCGGTCTGGTTTGCTAGAACTGGTAGCGGGAATTTCCCCCCCGCTCACCGAACCGGCAGCGATGGTCAGCTAGACATGTCCCCAAACCGGCGTTCCGGCTCAAAATCAGTGCTCCGGCCTCAAATCGGCTGAAAAACAACCTTCTGCACATGTGCAAAGTCTTCTGCATATGTGCAGAAGGTTTTCACCAGGAAGTGACGAGGGTGTGCGCACTTCCGGCGTAATTCCAAACCGGTAGGAAGATAAGTAGAACCCGCCCCTGGTCCAAACTAAAATCAGTGAAATGAACAACTTTTCTATAATTGTCAAACTATAACTACTTGATTAACAAATAATTCAGTTACTACCTGACACTCTAACTAGAGAATTGCTACTGATATCTAAATTAGACTTAAGATGATAATTAAATAATATTGCATTTTTAAAATTGGTTTATTTTATTTATTAGATTTCTTTGCTACCTATCCAGCCTTGAAGAGACTCTTGACTGTTAACAACATTACATTGTTGGTATTTGCCAAAAAAGAAGCACATCCTTTTAATTCAATTTCTTACTGCCTAAATAGACAGGTTTTGCTAGGTTTTGAAGGGTAAGACAAAAATGTCATCCTGTTAAACAAAGTTAATCAACATATCCCTGGACCCACAATTGCATTTACAGAATGTAGAAACATGCTTTAGCCATGCCAATTCCACCTGCTGAGAAAATTGAAAGTTTATTAGGTAGAAATAAATATGTTATAATCAATCTATCCTTTTTCTCAATAGGTATTATGGGCAACTATAGTATTCTTATTGTAGAGTTGTCCTGGATGATTACCTTGGAAGCATCAACTAGAAAACAACTTACAGGAGAGGATCCAAAAGAAAGATGTTCCATTTCTCTTTTGCTTTCTTTACTGTTTTCCTGTTGAATCTACCACACAGTTCAAAATATAGCTTTTGATCGATAAAATTATTCCATATCTTCCAAGATAAGTTCCAAGGAACTTAAATGAAAATCACCATTGGACTCTGCCTTGCCATCAGGATGCATTGCCTAAATTATTTCTCTATACCATTTAACCAATATATTTAAATGAAGATGATGCTGAGATAGCACCATTTTTTTTGCAATTTTGTCTGCATAACCTTAAGTATTTTGAAAAAGAAAAAGTATTTTTATTCCAAAACGGATACTATCGCCTCCTATAGGATACTTGACATGTGATTCTATTTCCTATGCTCCTTTTTCTGTCTTGAAGATTTTTATGCCTTCAACCTTTGTAATGCAGTTTCTTTCTGTATTTTTGAAGATATATTTGCATTTTTCCCTTTCTCCCCAGCTTTTCCTCTCCTATAAAATCAGAGCCAAAAGATAGAAGAGCCCTAAAGGCTTTCTGAAATTACTGATAAAAAAAAAACTTCCAACTTTATGCCATGTAGAATGTCGTAATAATGGATCTTAACAATCCATCACAGTGACAGCTATAAAGATGCAAAAGTTGTCTAGTCTAGCACATGTCCTTGCTAACATTTCTTATATTGTGTTTAAATGCAAATAGCTATACTTCTCTGGTTTTGCGGACCTGACTTAATGACCCATTTATCTTTGTCAACTTGAGTCAATGTTTTTCAGAGCTGTTATAATGGCAAAAGTTTTGGTCACTATTTTTCGCAGGAGGATTCCTAACATTATTTTCCCAATAGGTTTTACATCTGAATTCTATTTAACGAAACCAAAATGGCAAGGTACCTTCTTCAATCTTTCTGATGAAAATTAGAGTCAAAAACTACTTCATTCCTCTACCTCAAAAGGTAATGCACCTTTGGACTTCTTTTTTCTTAAAAATAAGTTTTTGGTCTAAATTTTCTTTATGTTCATAATTGTTTTCCTTAGGATAAAAAAAAATATATCACTGCATTTTCTCTCCCCCCCCCCCCTTTTCTTTT
>JANHFT010003412.1:147903-158080 GCA_032467955.1 Pseudoxenodon macrops
TATTCATCTGGCTAGCGTCCTTAGTCTGGTCAGCTTCAGCACATTATTTTATCCCCTGGTTAGGACTGGAAAAAAAAAAAGCTTCTAAAGCACAGCTGATAAGAGAGAACCAATCAACAAAGCATGCAAAGGCCAGAAGATCATTAGCACCTGGGGAAAAAAAGGTTATTCTGAGGGAATAGCAATGAAAGGCTGCAAAGATCACTCTTCACTCACCTCGTTAGGTCTGAAAAAAAGCTACATTCGGAGTATAAGACACTCCCAAATTATCACCCCAATTAGGGGGAGAAAAGGTGCGTCTTATACTCAGAAAAATACAGTATATGTCACAGAAAGAGTGCCAGATAGAGTAGTTTAGGTTGATGTTCCCTTTGTCCCTACAATGGCATTCATCCCAATTAACTTCACAGCTGTCAACTCAATTATCTCAAAGCATTATGGGCTGGCCTATAAATTTACAAAAACAGATTGTAAAGAAATGCTTCAAAACACTTGATATTGGTATATTTACGTCTGAATATCATCTAAGTCACTGTTGGTCTACCCTGGAAAGGTTAACACCTCAATAATAAGGTCTTCAAGTAAAGAGTTGGAGTGTATATAATTGCCAAATATGGTTTAATATGCTACCTCCTTCTCCCCATCTGAGCCAAAGACCAATTAGGTTTTTTCCTTTAAAAAAATAAAAATAAGGAGCAAGAATATATTGAGCAATTTTACTTGGTACATTTCAACATCACACATAAAGCTTGATTAAACAATTCCATACCATTCTTGTAGTGCTCGCTTGGAATTGGCAAACAAAATGACAAACCACTAGAAAAGAAATATGTCTGATAAATTACAGGCAGTCCTTGACATCATTAAGCAACTGTTGAAAGTTACAACACCACTGGAAAAAAAGGTAGCTTGCAACCGCTCCTTGCACCGATGGCCATCGTACCGTCCCCATGGTTCTGGGATTAAAAATCCATGCACTTGGCAACCAGCATGATCTCAGGATCATGTAATTGCCATTTGCGATCTTCCCAGCTAGATGCAGCAAGCAAAGTCCATGGAGGAAACTGGATTTGATTAACGAGTACATGACTCACAACCATAACAACAACAAAAGTTTTAAAATTGGCCGTGACTCACTTAACCCCTTTGTTTAGCAAGAGAAATGCTGGACCCAACTGTAGCTGTCCGTCAAGGACTACCTATATTCAACTTTTCCAAATTGGAAGTACAGACCATTTAGATCCATAATAGATCATGGGGGAGAGCAGGGATAAAATGCACTTACCTTTCCTACTGACTCACTAATGCGCATGTGAGTGCATGCATGCTTCACTCATGTGTGCGCCATTGTCTGTGCATGTGCAGAGGGTCAAAACCGGGACATGAATGTACTGGTTTGGGGGGGGGGGGAACGGAGCCTCCCACCACCGGTGCTACCGGCTTTCCAACCACCCACCATCGGCCCTACCAGCTCTCGCGAGCCAGATAGAACTGGGGGAGAGGAGGGGGAGAGAAAAGAGACATGCTTCATATTTTCCCTAAATTCCAGCCACATTGGCAGCTCCTCATCTCTTCTCCCAACACACTGTTTTCCCGTATGCCTCATAGGAATATTTAATGCTTTCAAAAGGAAGAGGAACCTCATCAACTTCACTGCAGTACATATCCCTTTCCTTCCCAGATCGAATAAGTGGCAGTTTCTATTTAACAGTTTATTGGAAAGCAGGCAGGCCTCACAGAAGCAGCAGCAAAATCACCAGGAAAAGGGCAACAACTTAAAATTTAAGATATATTTATAGAAGGGCAAAGGATAAGCTGAAGAAGCATAGTGGAAATGGGAACATGTTAGACTTCAAATTTTGTTTGTGAAAGATGACATCAGTCAAGTTACTAGACACTGTGACAGATGTAGACAGACTTCGACAGAGATTCACATGAGGAAACATGCAGAATATGGGTTTAGAAATAAACTCTCTCAACGTGAGCTTCAGGGCATTATTAGCTCAAGAATAATAAAGAATGGTCTTCACTTTGTAGCTATCAATATTGTGGTGCTTTAGTCTCCCAGTTCAAAAATGACTGGATTTCTTTAAATGCCATGATGTCGAAGCCATAATGGCACCTATCCATACCACTAGAGTTTCATGAAAATAATTTCCAATACAACCTTTTTTCATAATCGGTGATACTAACTTGGAACAGTATCTGGATTTCAACAGACAACCTGGCTGTTCCAGCATAACTACAGTTTCATAAGGATTCTCTCTGTAGCAGCTCCCCCTCCAGCAAAATAAAATTAAGAGAGAACAAAGATGTGCATTACATAGGAATTAACAACTGGGAGAGCAGGCATGGGAACTGGATGTTGGAAAACCAAGAATTACTATGTAGAAATAACAGGTTGAAAGAGCCAAGTTCAATTAAACCAATCCCTAATGAATACAGAACTTCAAACCTGAAAAGACAGACCTACCGGATATAAATCTAGACCTATTATATCAAGACTGCAAAAATCTGGATGACTACTAGATGACAGTTATCAGTTTTCTGAATTTCTATGCTGCCATCTAGATTTTTGAAGAATAGACATGATTGGCCTTGATACACCAACAACTTGACTCTAATCATGTTTCCTCCCAATAATCCCTGCTGACTTCACTGGGATTTGGTCCAAGAAAGCGCACTATTCGTAGCAATCTGGGACACCCAAAGTTGCAGACTGAAATTCACTCAAGAACCCAACACATTGACCTCGGTATAATGAAAGAACAGATATGCCTGAAATTGCTACCTTTGCCAATCATATAATTATTACATGCTACAATTGGAAGGTTTTTTTTAAAATCAAAATTATAAAGATATCATTTGCTGCTTGAAGAAGTGTAGCACAAAATTCCAATTGGTTGGAAATCCATCAAATGATGGCCTGTATTGACAATTGCCTTTTGCAAAAGATAAATGTCCATCCTGAATTATTATAAATATATATTCTGATTGCTGTCTCTACTGGTTGCTATTTTTTTTATCAGACACAAACCTGTTTATGGTTTGTTTCAATGCCACATTTATAATATACATCTGATTTTATTTATGCAGAAAACTTAGGAACCTGCTCTTCTGCAAAAGCTTGATAGACTTGCTCCATAATGGAACTAATTGCTGAAGTTTCCTGATACTAACTAACCAAGTTTTAAGTATATTCTAATTCTGAACCTCCTGCATGAAGCAAAGTGCTGCCCTGTAGAATATTATTCAATTTGGTAGCTTGGCTTGCAACTTCTTCTAAACCATAATTTAACTGCTTTGCTGAATAAACTACAATTGACGGGCTTCCATAGTAGGCTAAACTATAAACCATAAGGACTATTTCCACAGCACATTGAGCCAAAACCAAAGAAACCAATTATAGTTTAGTGTATTCTGTAAAACCAGACACTGATTCTATCCAACTCATAGGATAGATTCCCATAAACTGCAAGCCATTATGTGATTTCTTTGGGAGTGTCTGCTGTTTAAACCCAACCACTATGGCTTATTCTACAAATGTTAATTAAAGTATGACTTAATGTGACATTTAAACAGTCACAGAAGAAAAATATATTTTAAAGAACATTAGTTGTCACATGTATTTATATGTCCAACAGTTCACTGTGGTTTACAGTTGCAGTCTCTAATCAAAGTGTTTATGAACAAATTCTAATTACCATAATGAATAAAAGTTCACTTGTGGGGTGTTGAAAATGGTTTGTAGAAAGGTTTATACCAGGACTTAGTGTAACCAGGGTATTAGGAGATACCCTAGCTCCGTGATGGCGAACCTTTGGCACACGTGCCACAGGTGGCACGCGGAGCCATATCTGAGGGCAAGTGAGGCATTGCTCTATGTCAGCTCTAGCTGATTTTCGCCCTTTCAGAGGGTGGGGGGAGGCCATTTTCGCCCTCCTGGAGGCTCAAGGAAAGCCTCCAGAGCCTAGGGAAGGCAAAAACCAAGCCTACTGGAAGTAGCGGAGGTCTGGAAATAGGCCTGTTTCTGGCTTCTGGAAGGCCTCTGGAGCCTGGGGGAGGCCGTTTTCTCCCTCCCCAGGCTTCAGGAAAGCCTCTGGAACCTGTGGATGGTGAAAAACGGAACCAACGGGCCTACCAGAAGTTCCGGTAGGCCTATTGGGCCCGTTGTTTGCCCTCCTGAGGCTTCAGGAAAGCCTTCTGAAGCCAGGGGAGGGTGAAAAATGGCCCAATGGGCTGACAAAGAGGCTTCAGTGAGCATGTATCAGGGAGGGGGAGCACAGGGGGGCATTGCATTATGGGTGTGGGCACGTGTGACGCGAACCCCCCCGTCTTTCCGCCGCTTTTGGCATGCGATGGCAAAAAGGTTAGCCATCACTGCCCTAGCTTAACCTAATTTAGAAAACTGTCCTTGGTCTTATCCATATATCTATTTTTTTCCCATTGACAAGGAATTCAAGAATCACATGACTCAAAAGCATTCATAATGCATCTGAGATCTAATTAGTCCTAAGAAAAAAATATCATTAACACAGAGCCTGAATACAGTTTTCCTTTAACTATCACCTTGCTGGTAATCTTTGAGTTACATTTTTTGCTCAACAGGGATGAGGAAACTGGACAAATAAGCATAGAACAAAGAATACATTAAATTAAATAAATAAATAAAATATGCAGTTATTTAATGTTGCCTTGCAAAGAATATTTAAAAAGAAATTAAAGCAGAAACAGGGAGACACTGTTTACTGCAGCTACACTTTTCATCTTAGGAAACAACAAGCATCATTAGTGTGATTTTCTTTGAATCTGGAAGAAATTACCAAGGAGTTATTATATTCCAGGTACAATGTCCAAATGCCAATGATTGTCTGCCTATTTTCCATCAGGAACAAAATTAGATTTCCAGGTGTAAATCTGTATTAAGAAGATATAAGTGCACACACTTTATAAACTCATGCTTTTCCGATCAAGTGGAAATCACAGTAGTGGTGCCAAAATGAGAGAGAATTAAAAAATGATTTTACATACAGGAAATTTGCACTAGGTGTTCTACTTTGGGCCCAGGTTTCTCTCATTCATAACTTTAGCCATTTCACTGCATCAGTTCTCTTTTCAATTGAAGCATCTTTTGAAAGAATGGATTTTGATTTCCAAATGTCAGAAACATAAAGAGTCCATATCTGTTCTGATGACTTTTTATCAGATTACTTCATACCTATACACATTCTCCTTTATTTCAATAGCATCTTTGGCCCAAAGCAAATCATGAACTTGTTTCCCAAGTAGATGCAAGTTTTTTCAGAAAATCAGCCTGAAATATCCCTACAAAATGTTTCTGTGGGAATATTTTTCCCAAGGACAGTAGGGTGGATGGCCCACATTCCAAATTTGCCTAAAGGAATGAAGCTGAGCATGCGTAGCATGAGCTATGAAACATTAACTGCTAGCTGCTCTGAAACTGAAGCGCAAATCACCTAACCATTAAAGATAGTTGTGCAATGGAAGGACATTAACTGGTCTACGTAGGCATTAAGACTCATTAATGCAGCATTCTATGTCACACAGTAGCCAACCAGATGCATCCAGAAAGCTCAAGAAGTTGATAAACCTCTTCTATGGCTGCTCTTTAGCCACAGGTATTTATTAAATTTGTATGCCGCCCACCTCACTATCCAAAGTATTTGAAGTATGCTGTCCGTGAGGCAGGAGTACTGTTCTTAATACTGGTAGCTGTTGATATATTTGTACAGCCCATTCATTTGCCTAGCCTCATTTACTGCGATATCACATCGATTCTTCTCATAGCTAAACTACCAAAACCTGATAAAAGCTGATAAAAAGATGAGGAAACTGCCACTCCTACTTACATCCATGTAATTCTTCAGAGCCTCTGGGGTAGGTATTTCTGCACCGGGACCCCCAAATTTATACTTCAGCACTTGTCCCAACTCGATCAAGTCTTGGACATTGGTCCCATATTCATTGTAGATGCTACGCATGGAAGGGAATTTCTTCAGAGGGATTCTGTTCAGGAGAAATGATCAAACAAACAAACAAAGAAACATGTATTTTTAGTCACAGGAATTTCTCTTGATTATCCTCTTTTTCCTGAAATTCTTCAGGGAGAATCAGTATAGTGTAACATTCACAGCACCAAATATGTTTTTGAGTACAAGCAACCCTCAATGTCCAATTTGAAGTTACAACAGCATCAAAAAAAGTGACTAAGAACCAGTCATCAGACCATGGTCACATGATCAAATCTGGGAGCTTGGCAACTGGCAGGTATTTCCAATAATTACCGCATCCCATTAAGCTGGAGTCCCTTAATGACCATGTCATTCACTTAACAACTGCAGCAATTCACTTAACAATGTGGCACAAAAGGACATAAAATTGGGCATGAACTCACTTATTGACCTTACTTACCAATAGAAATTCTGATGCCAATTGTGCTGGCAAGCCAGCATAAAAGCAATAGTTTTCCTTTTTTTAATATAAACCTAATCATCAAGCTCAGTTTGTCTAGTAGACACATTCTCTACCAGGATTTACTAGCATGGGTCTTGCGAAGTTAATGGAGCCTTGCTAGTTTACCCTGCAGTAATTATGGGAACCTCCCTACAGATCAGGGTTTCAAAGCTTCATTACTCCCTTTTATTAACCTGTATTTGCTAAAAGGCCAACCTCTGAAAGCTTCCTATGTTAGCTCTAATTACATTGGACTGACATCTTTAATCAGTTAAATGTCACTTTAAAGTTAATACATTACTTGGAAGGATGAAATTCCCGAAACATCAAAAATATGCATTATCTAAAGACCAAAAGGCATCCTCCTGACCTACAATCTGTTTCATGTTATACTTAACCCTCCTATCAAAATCAGCGCTATATATGATGTTATATTACATATACAATATCAAACCAGCAAGAATTACCAACAAGTTTAACAGGAACCAACAAGTTTAAAAGACAAGATAAAATCAAGTTGTCTTTATGGTGTTGGGAAAAATAGGGAAAAGTTTTAGTTAAGTGGTATTATTCACATTTTAAGGCACACTCCTCAATGAAAGAATCCCAGACCTAACTGGAAGTAACTTTAGTAGTTCATTCATTCTGTACAGTAGTCAACATAAGTAAATTCAATGGTGCTTAATCTCATAAATGAGAATCAGGCTGCAGCTTTAATTATTACATTTACTCCTACTGGTTTTTCATTAGTGTCAGCAAGTTCCAATGGCACTGCCTTTTGAAACTTTATGTGATATTGGAAGCCAGCCATTATATGTTGCCTTCAATTTGGGCCCCTTCTCTAGCAAGTAACAAGTTTTGAAAAGTGGATGCTATCATCATCATAATCTCACTATGCTTCTTTTGGAAAGCAGCCAATTGTCCAGGCCTATCAGAGACTTTGGGGATAGAAGAATAGGACTTTCTTCTTCCCCAATGAGTACTAATGCTAACTATCTGACTGGTAATAAAAAAAAAACCTGCTCAGTTATTCAAACTACAGATTTTGGGTTCCTTATTAGAAGAAAACACTTGCATCAAATACTGAATGCTTGTACTAATCACAGATTTTCAACTTTAATATTTCATTCACATTACATTATGATATTTAAACAAAACGCCAGTTAGGATTTTAAAAACATATAGCAAACGAGCATGGCTATCTCATTCCTGGAATGCCACAACAGCCTATGGATGATGTATTAGGCTGAAAAATAAAATTGAATTAGATGTAAAAGAAATAAGCAATATCGTATCAGCAATAGAGTATTTTCCTAATTCTTGCAGACAGCAAGGAAGCGTTAATAAAAGACTCTGCTGGGGTGACCTTTCTCACCAGTGGAGGTGCCTAAATATAACTTAACTGTGCTGTTAACTTTGCAACTCACATCTGCAGAATTAGGGTGAAACAATGCTGGCACCTATATTCTAAGACATAACTCTGCACTTAAAAAAATATAAACTGAAGTATTAGCTTTATTAAACCAGCATGGATCTCAACACTACTAGACACCTAGGTGGTACTTTCTACCATTAAAATACACCACCACTAAAGTAATATGATTGCGTTAATTTTTTTAGGATAATGCTATCTTTAATAGGGGGTTGTCTGATGCATATATAAAAGCAAGAAGATATGTGACACAAGAGGAGGGGGAAACTATTTTGCGGCAGTTGGGATTAGAAATGAGTATTTACGATGAAATTTATCTTTACAGATCCAATCAGTAGGCAGCTACCAGAGAACTAGGACTATTCACTTGGACTGTCCCTCTCGCCATCTTTTGGATAAACTAAATAATCTCTGCTCAAAAATTAAATTCCCCCTCTCCAAACGAAAGAGAAGAGTCTTTTAACGTTTATGCAATTCAATTGCATCCTTTTTCATCTTTAAACCACAAAACTAGAGAAACAATCTCCATCAGGTTACAACAACTTGAAAATTATTGAACAAGTGCACATCAATTGCACTTGGCAAATGCTTCCCTTCCCATCCTCAAGTGACCTAATGGGGAAAAAAATCAATGTATTAGATCATGGCTGACTTTTGGAAATTTTCAGAAGCATATTATCAAGAAAAACACATGGGTGCATGAATCAAAAGGTGATAAGCAAGCCACAAAGGCCAAAGTGGGGGTGGGGTGGGGGAAAGCCCCACAACAGAAACTGGAAAAAAGACCTTGCATGACATCATGAACAGCCTGCTTACAATATTAACATAACCAAAGGTTTTGCTTGTATTTTTTTAAATTAGAGCCAACTTCTGCAGCCTGGTGCTCTCTAGAAAGGCTGGTCTTTAACTTGCTATCACAAGACCATCGGGGAAGGTTTTAACTTTTTAACTATAAGAGTCCTGGGGGAGGTTTTCCTCAATATCTTTAGCTTAGATCAAGCATATTGATAGTTGATCAGAATTTTCAGAAGCAGGGGTGCGGTTCTGAAAGAAGTCGGCAGTAAGGAAGATCAGCCACCGATTCCAGAGGATACTCTCCTGCACCCCACTTTCCTTCCAAACAAATTATCCACATTCAAGCCCGCTCAGAAATAATATATATAATATATAATGAAGTAATATATATTACTTCAACAGAGCATCCAATCCAGAGGATGCGATCAGGCTCTTCTAATTCCCATCAATCCATGCCTAAGGATCGGCAAAAATTAAAAACACGATGGCTGCTTTTAGGCACACCTTCCTAGAAGAATGAAAGACAATCCAGAAGAGACTGAACGGTGCCCACAGCAACGGAGGCCACAACAATGGAGCCCATGCCTTGAAAAATGCAGCCTCGGTTTCTTTTTAGCTCCCATGTCTGTTTGCAAAACTACCACCCCGCCCTTCCACCCAGGGATCCTTTTAGCACCAAGAGAAAGCCGATCCTCACCTGATCAGCGCCGAACAAGCAGCCAGCAGAGAGGCCAGCAATATTAAATCGCGAAGCCCCATCATAGCGAGATCGAGCTAGATCAGGCGAGCAACACCACAACCCGGGATCTGCTGAAGATGACTGAGCAGCCCAACCGCGTGACTCCTTTATCAGCTGACCGAGCCTCACTTTGCAACTCGGGAGCATGTGATCGGGAAGGAGGCGGGGCCGGATTTAACCCTCTGGTTAGCCTGTCTCAGATCCGGGAAGGGATATATATATATAGAGAGAGACAGAGTAATTCCACCGCCGTCGGGAAAGGTTGATGCTCTTGAATGCTGAGCGTGCCTGCACATCTCCTTTCGGCAACCGGCTGGGTGGGTGCTGAGAAGGGCATTCTGTGTGTAGCACGCCCACACTGAAAAGTAGTGCCGTATGACAGGGACTGGCAGCAACCCGTTTAGCGAGAAATGAATCCTTTTACAGTGGCTTCTGCGGGGTTATCGCTTTGCCACTCTTGAATGGCCTTCATTCACACGTGCTTATTACACGCTGCCCTACACGTATATTTCCCCATATTGTTGGTGGTTGACTTCTTCATCCAGCCAAGGTGTTGGAGAAGGAAGATATTCCGTCACTACTAGCCATGAGTTACGAACAGGAACCCTAAAGCTTGTTCAGTGGAATTAAGTTCTCTCTGGGGTTTAAATCACTGGGTTCAAGCCAGGGGTGAAATCCAGCAGGTTCTGACAGGTTCTGGAGAACCGGTAGTGGAAATTTTGAGTAGTTTGGAGAAC
>JANHFT010003413.1:0-19280 GCA_032467955.1 Pseudoxenodon macrops
GAGATGGTGATAGGAATAATGAGAAGTCTAATAGTAACAGTAATGAAGTCTTAGTAAGTAGTTTGACAGTGGTGAGGGAATTATTTGTTTAGCAGAGTGATGGCGTTCGGGATTGTTCTTGGTTTTGGTGAAAAAAAATATATTATAATTTAGCCTCTGATTACCACAAAGCTACATATTAATAAGGAATCAATGCATATCATATCAAAAGAGTCAATTGGTAAATCTTTCTCAAGTCATGTCAACCGTGCATCACTTTTGAGAGAGATGGGCAGTTCAAAAATGTGAAAAATAAATAAATGAATAAATGTTCTTTTTCTTTTCAAATCCCGCCCTTATAAAACGGTCTTTTCCTTCTTGTAAGATTGATGCCGTCTCCTTTTTTTGTTTGCTTGACAGTATATTCACTTGCAAGATGGCTTATGATATGTACATGAAAGACAATAATAATATAGTTATAACACATCCTTTTAATAATGGGGTTGAAAGAAGCATAATTAATGTTTTCATATTGGGTATAGCTTTCAGTGGCATCTACTAAAAGATGTCTTTTAAAAGTGTGGACTTGCCTACTCTTAAGGAATCTGAAGAATTAAAATTTGCAGCTTTTTAGAAACTTCTTGGAAGCCTTATGTATACCTAAGGTAAAGGTTCCCCTTGCACATATGTCATAGTCGTTCCTGACTCTAGGGGGCGGTGCTCATCTTTATTTCAAAGCAGAAAAGCCAGAGCTGTCCAAAGACGTCTCTGTGGTCATGTGGCCAGCATGACTAAATGCCAAAAGCTCACAGAACGCTGTTACCTTCCCACCAAATGTGGTCCCTATTTTTCTACTTGCATTTTTTATGTGCTTTCGAACTGCTAGGTTGGCAGAACAAGTAACGAGTAACGGGAGCTCACCCCGCTACGTGGCACTAGGGATTCGAACCGCTGAGCTGCCAACCTTTCAATCAACAACCTGAGCATCTTAGCCCCTGAACCACTGTGTCCCATTTATGTATACTTACCGATTGTTTAAAGAAAACCTAATTCTTTTGAAAGCTTTAGAAAAGAATAGCTGGAAATGTTGCTGGAAATCTACCATTTTTAGTGTAACAGAAGAGGGAAATGTTAAATACTTTGAGAGGATTTGACACTTATTTTCTATTCTTTCTATCTCTGTTTTGTCTCTTCCTATCCTCATGCAGCAAAATAGAATAGATTGGTCTTGTTGGACATCAAATAGATCATTAGCACAGACTGTTTGAAATTAGATTAAGGCTGAGAGACCGTTCACCACTGATTGAAAACTCAGTCAAATTTCTAATAAAAACATCAATTGACTTTTCCATACAAGTTTAGAGGAGGTGATATTAAAAACAGAGAAGTGTAGTTGTTACCAAATGTTTGATATGTATTTTCTGTATGAAACTTCCTGAGAACTGATACTTAGCATTTTGTTGTTATAGGAATGGCTAATGCTTACTACGTTGTAAGAAAAATGTTGAGGCTATAATTTCATTTTGCACTTTATTGAATGAAACAAGTTGGAAGTCAATGCTTTTTTCTTCTTCTTTCTTATCCCTCACTTCGCTTTTCCCCCTCATTCCTTTTTCTCATGTTCCTATTATTTTTGTTTTCATTTGTATTTCATATGGGATAATCTTTAAAAAAAATCTATATTAAAAAAAAAAGAACTTGACACCAGGCATTGATTGGCCATGATACTACACCAAAAGAGATCAAATTATTCTGGACAAAAGAACAATTCGTTCTTAGTTATCTGGTGATGACTCTCACTCACTTTTAGCAGAGCTTGACATTAAACACAAGAGGATTTGACATTTGTAATAAAATATATTTAGGTTTCACACCAACTAAAGACATCTTTATTGAGTAATCGTGTATATTTCAATCAATCTTAAAAATGATATATGTTGAAATTCCAATAAATCAAACCCACAGTATAATTTGATATATAAATGTAAAATGCAAAACCTAACAGGGAACAAAACTGCATAATCCAAAAATATAGATGTTAGATACTTTCAATGGGAAAAAATAGGTCCAAAAACCGTAAAATGCTTCAAAAATGTAGGAGAAAAACTTTAAACTGCTGTCCGAAAAATAGCCTTGCAAGTTCCCTATAGAACAGCATTTCCACACCAACGAGGGGTACTTCTAAGAAAGCTCTTCCTCTTATTGTCACATTGTCATAATTAAGACAAAGGTCTTGGGGGGGGGAACTTTTGTGGATTTTTTTAAAGATGTGAGCATATGTAACTACGATAAGATCCTCCAGCAAATATTGAGGCCCAGAGCAGAGGTGGGTTCTAAATCTTCTTACTGCCGGTTCGCTCAGGGTTGTGTCTTGAGTGCGCATGCGCGTAAAGCACGTGGCAGTCAAAAATTAGCTTCTGCATATGCGCAGAAGCAAAATCCAAGATGGCAGCGCCCACAGAGACACCGACAGAACCGGATAGAACCGGCAGGAACCTACCTCTGGCCCAGAGCCATGAAAAACTTTGAATATGATGTCCTGTACTTTCAGCTGGGACTTGAAAGAAATCAATATAGGCAAGAGAGTACCACATAACATGATATTGTTAAAATGGCTAATCACAGGTAAAACTCTTGCAGCTGTATTTTGTATTAGCTAAAATCTAAAAGCTATTTCAAAGCATACCCACCCACACAGCACTATCATAATCCAAACAGGTTACTTCTAAGGAACTTCACAGCAAAAAAAGAAAAAAACTAATTCAAAACAAAGATGAAACAAAATTATAAACTCTTTCAATATCTTGCTGAAAGTTTATTGAATAAAGAGTCAATTGGTCTCATTAAGGAATGGAGTTACACATTCTAGGTTCAAATTTCATGTTGATGTGCACTGTACAACATGAAAATCTTTAATTTCCATATCACCATGGTGTAAAAGAGGTGTAGTATAATAGTTTTTATTTTAAATTAAATAAATGAAGTAGGAGCTACTTGCAGATCAAATAAGGAAGACTGCATGATTGAGTCAAAGAAGAGAAAAGATAAAGTAGCAGTTGAATGGAGTTATGATCCTCAAAAAAAAAAATGGTGAGAACAAAAGACATTATTTAAAATGATGTATGGATATGGTGGAAAAAAAGATCATTTGCAAAAATATAAAGATAAGCAGCAGTATACTGAATAGTATTGGGTGTAAATCAGTTTTAACCAGTTATTCTTCCCTGTTTTTAATCTCACACCTTCAATTTCTTTGGTCTATTATTTTGTTTCTGTATTCTGCATACAGGCAATAGTGTGATAAGCATATGTGTATTTGTGCATGCACAAAGCAGGCAAGTTTTCTTTACCAGTTAGGAAACATTACCCTATTTAAAACAGATCCTTAATCAAAAAAATGTGACCAGCCAAAGTGATATTTGCAATCACATGATACGAACAGATCAGGTTAATTAGATTTAGGAAAATTGCTTTATTTATACACGCCAACAAGAGGGTTGAGTTGTTCTCAATTTTCATGGAGCGTTGCCTTTTAATAAAAGCTCTATATAGGACAAACTCTGAGAATGTATCTCTGATTATTAGAAGTGGACGATGTTCAAGAAATTAAATCAATCAGCTAAAACGGAAGCTTGCAGGATTAGCCTCAGAGTTGGGTTGCTTTTCCCCCATTGTACTGCCAATTAGTCAGACTCTGAACATGATTGCCCTAGACTAATTCTATACCTTTAGCAGATGTTTGAGATGCAAAAATCAGCAGCTTTTCATAGTCCCAGAGCTAAATCAGATCAAAGTTTTGCAAACAGGACAATTAACTTAGGGGTTAGCACTTCTATGTTATTTCTTTTTTTCCCCCAAAAGGCCAAAAATCCTGCTCAACATAATACTGGTTGCTTATCTTTGGAGGTTGCATAAGAAGGGGAAAACCTGTCTTTATCAACAAGTACTCTTACACTGCATTCGAACCTACAATTACATTTTAAAATATACAGCACTGAAAAAGGGATAAACATTTATTTTTAACCTTCCAACATTTCCAACAGTTCTGAAGTAACACTTCAATAATTCCTATATTCGATAGAAATATATTAGGAGCTGCCTCCCACTCATCATAGGGGAAAGCACTTGGAATATGTGCCATTGTGAAGAAAGGCAAAGATAACTTTAAAGGATGGTTGAGCCTCTAGAGCAGGGCTGTCAAACTCCCAGTACACAGGCCGGATGCATCACACGCTGGACACACCCATGCCTGGTTTAGCAAAGGGGAAAAAAGTCCCAATACATGACATGATGCAGTTGTGACGACATGCATTTGACACCCCTGTTCTAGAGCACGGGTGTCAAACTGGCAGCCCTCAGGCCAGATGCATCACGCACAAGACACACCCATGCCAGCTCTGCAAATAGGTAAAATGTCGCGAAACACCACGTGATGGCAATGTGACGGGGTGATTTTGACACCCGTGCTCTAGAGTAGAAGACTGGAGATTTCAAGTTCTCTCAGAAATCCTCATTCTTACATTTAACACTTGCCTTCAGTTTTAACATAATGCCAATTGACATGATCTTCAAGAGAACATTTTACCTGGACTCTTTAATATGTGAGAGAAGTAGTAATCTTATCCTGAGCTTGTTGTTGTTGTTAGTCGCGAAGTCGTGTCCGACCCATCGCGACCCCATGGACAACATTCCTCCAGGCCTTCCTGTCGTCTACCATCCTCTGGAGTCCATTTAAGATCATCCTGACTGCTTCAGTGACTATCCAGCCACCTCATTCTCTGTCGTCCCCTTCTTCTTTTGCCCTCAATCGTTCCCAACATTAGGCTCTTCTCCAGTGAATTAAATTTCATAGCATCATAAAATATATAGGATGGAAGATATTGTTTAGCTCTTTCTTTAGACTAACCATCTTCTTAAAACAGGAACCCACTGAAACTATTCACCAAAGTGGGCATCTATCCTCCTTCAATTTTTTAAAACTTTTATTACATTTAAAATTAAAATATGAACTTGGTTCCAGTCATTCCTTTATTCTTCTCTTAGCTATGTTTTAAATCACAGGATTGGTACTCGGAAGTAATTTAGGACATTGGTTTCAAGTCTCCCATTCTATATCTAATTGATCCTTAGAACAATTAATCAGAGGAATAGCTTGCCTTCAGAGGTTGTGGGTCTTCCATCATTGGAGGTTGTTAAGAAGAGATTGGACAACCACTTGTCTAAAATGATGTAGGGCAGTAATAGCTAACCTTTTCTGGATTGAGTGCCCAAAGCGCGTATGTGCCCGAACCCCCAAAATTTAATGCACGTGTAACCCCTGCACATACACCCCCTGCATGCACCCCATCTCCCTATGCATGTGCATGCTCACCCTGCACACCCATCCCATGCATGCACACACCGGCCCCTCATGCACCCCCCACGCATGCACGTGTGGTCCCCTGCACACAACCAACTCTTCCATGCATGTGTGCGTGGCCCCTACATGTCCCCCACATATGTGTGGCAGAGATCCGAAGAACAGCTGGCCGGTGGGAGGCACACACACATGCATGGTGGAGCTGAACTGGTGCAACACTTCACATGCCGACAGAGAGGGCCCTGCAAGCTACCTGTGGCACGTGTGCCATAGGTTCGCCATCATGGATATAGGAGCTCCTGCTTCAGCAGGGGATTGTACTAGAAGACCTCCAAGATCCCTTACATCTCTATTATTTTGTTACTTCTGATGAGCATACAGTGACACTTGGTACAGAACTAAAAGGAGAAAATACGTTCTACATAGAAATTCACATTTTTCTTGGAGTAGATTTGGGTGAACTTTGATTCAGATCAGAAACCATTCCTCTCAAAGGAGAAGTTGCCCATTGTTTTAATCTTCCCAGATGGCTGTAGAAGTTTCCACTTAAACATCAACTAAAATTTATCCATTTCCGCCTGCATTTTACATGCCTGTGTACAGAGCTTTCCGATTTATTTCCAACTCTTATTCAATCCAACAATGGAGTTCTAAAGAATTAAAACCTGCTGATTCAGGTAACGGTCTGGTACAATTGATTTTTTTTCCTTCCCAGAAGAAGCTGTGTCATTATTGTTGTATTATCGATCTCTCTCAATGTCCACGCTTGCTCAGCTCAGTATGTCTATATGTGTGCAATTGGAAACAATCAGAGCCCTATGTAACGTAATGATCCTGTACTGATGGCAGGGAGAAGGGATATTTCACTTTTGTCTCTCTTTCTATTTTACTCCTACACCAAGGTTCCCTGGGAGATGCATCAAAAGCTCACGCACATTCATTTTTAATGCAGTGGGCTTCCAAAAGTGATTGTCTCTCTAGAGTGTCCTTTTACAGCCTTGTCAATTAATGTATAATTAGCTGAATTTACATGCAGACCAGTTGGGAATTTTGGAAATGGTTCCTTTTTATTAATAGCATTGAAGGATGTGAAAGGAAAGAAGCATTTTTAATAGGGTTGCTGAGTGCCTGTCAGGTAAGAAACAAAAGAGAAAGTCAAAGTAAGTCACGTTTTGTACATATGTGACAGTACACACAATTGCACTTTTAAAAAAACGAAATGAAGAACATTTTGACAGCTTATTTACCTTCCTGTAAAAAAAGTGCAGACCCTGTCCTCCTAATACATATTTGTCTCTAAAGCGTTAGTTCATACAAAACAGTAAGGGGAAAAAAACAAATCTTATAATACAAGTTTAGATTTTTACTTTGCCTGGTTAATTAAATTAAGTTGTATGATTATTGACACAAATAAGCAACTAATACAGTACATGTTAAATAAACTCATAATCATGGTTTTCTTATATTTGTAAGTAGGACATCCAACCTTACACCAGAGGTGGGTTCCTACCTGTTCGAACCGGTTCTACCAAGTAGGTAATAAGCCACTGGTGACGTCACGAAGCCGGTTCTGGTCCATCTTCTGTGCATGCGCAGAAGCCGAGTTTCCGGCATTGAGCATAAGTCGCCATTTTGTTTTCGTCTTTTTAAAAAAAGTTTCAGTTTTTTTTTCTACTGCGCATGCACTTGCCCACGAGACATGCTCATGTGGCATGGGAGGCAGCAAAACGGCGGCAAGGTAAGTGAGAACCCACCCCTGCCTTACACTGACTATGCTCCCATCTCATTTTTCTAGGAAGTTTTGTTTTTTCTTCTGGGAATAAATGAACTTCTATATGAACCAGAATTTGAACTGTTTCTACCTGAAACAACTAAAACTGTTCAAGGAAGATCAGGTCAATTATTGCTTCTTGAATGTTAACCCATTCATCAGAAATATATAATTGTTGTTTAAAAACATCCCTGCCAAAATATATATTATTTATATAAAAACAATGTGAGAGGAAACACTTCAGAAAACCACCAGAGTAAATCTATGAATCAGTCGTTTCAAATACAGGGGCGTTAAATTTGCATTGTCATGGCAGCATCACATATTGAGACATTTTTTTCCTTGGCTAAACCAGGCATGGGCATAGCCAGCGCATGACGTATCCAGCCTGCAGGCCGCGAGTTTGACAGAGTTGAACTTGGAATTTGGTATGAATTCAGAAAACCTACACCTGAATTAAATTTATGAATATGCTTTCTGTACTGATTTATGTCTTGAAATAATTTCTCTGTCAAAACATTACTTTGTGTGTAATTATAATATATCCAGGTTAATCTTGTTCCAGTGTACATATTTTGCATGTAAAATATATATTTTAAGGTTAACATTAAAATAAGACTGGGTACAGTAGAATAATACCGTATAATAGTAATAAGATATTATCTTCTTATGGTGATATGCCAAAAATATACACCATAGCAGGGCATGCAATTCATATCAACCAAACTTCAATTCAGTATTCACAGCAGTAGCCAATGAGGATATAGAACAGGGGTGTCAAACTGGTGGCCCACGGGCTGGATGCATCATGCGCAGGCCATTACATCCCATCCCATAGAGCTTTACAATATTCCCTGGACAGTTTATAATGTAGAAGTATTATTTTCAAATTCCCCCAAACAATCTGGGACCTCATTTTATTGTCCTCACAGTTTTCAAACATCCTATTGAATCTTAATCATACCAAACCTGAAAATAGATAAATTTAATTAAGCCAACCTTTGAAATCTAATATGACCACATCCCTCCAGGATTGCATAATGAATGTTTGGGCAATAATCCAAGCTCAATAATTTCAAATTCTTCTTAAATGGACAAATTCCAAGTTTTGGCAGTATAATTAAAATATATTAATATTTTTAAACTTAAGTTTACCCTTGGAACTTGGTTAAACATAATAATAACATGTCACCAACATTTTTATTAAAGAGAGTGACCATAACATGTGGATGAATAGGACATCCTGGGAGTTGAAGTCTATCTTAAAGTTGATAAATTTGAGTAACACTGTTGTAAGGTATAATAGCAGGATCTTCAATACTTTACATACCATCAAAAGAGCTTTATAGTACTCTCTGGACAGTTTATAATGTAGAAGTATTATTTTTGAATTGTGCCCAAGCTTGGGTTATTTTGAGTTTCTTTATGATGCTCCTTCCTTTTCCATGACTGGGTTATCTTTTATTTTTTCTTAATGATTCTCCTAATAATTCTTGCATTTCTTTTTCAAGGGTACCTCTAGACTCTTCTACAATATACTTTCAAATGTTTTGCAGCTCTAATATTGAAAGGCTGATAATCAACCTTTCTGATATGTAGGGTGGAGTCCAATAAACATTAATATTATTTTGGTTGTGGATGAATTAAACTTGTTTTCATATAATAAAAAACATACAATACTTAAAATTACTTAAAATCTTATATATTGGTTGTATAATAATATATAAATTTGCATTTGCATTCCAATGCCTCATTGAAATTAATAAACCCAAATGTAATCTAGAATTTAAAAATAGAAAATTATCTGAAGGAGTATTTTTGATTTTTAACCATATCACTGAAAAAAACTAACCATTAAGCTGTGTTTATTACTTTTCAACTATTTTGTTTAACTGAGTGAAATCAATGCTTTCCCTATATCAGTCGAAGTTTAGAACACATATTTATTTTCAGTTCTACACAGATTCTCAGATATTTTATCTCCTCCTAATAACCCCATTTATCTGTACTATACAGCTTGAGATACTCATATTTGTTTTAATAATTTATTTTCCCAGGAATAATTACATTTGGATAAGAGACAAACCATCACTTCTACACTGGAACAATTAAATACATTTCTAAGTTGCCTCTGCTGTAGGATGGAAATGATACAATGTCTTTAAGACATATCCTTTATTATGATTATGTCTTTGCAGTGTTAAGCAGGTTGTGAGAACTAATAACAAATAAATATGAGCCAGTCATTGTTCAGCCATATCATGATGGACCTACTAAAATAGCTCACTGTGAAAAGAAAAGAAGAAAAGAAAAACATTCCAATATTTCATTCTGTTTGTAATGTCTTTCCTTTCTAAACACTTAGAACTTATGTTCTTGCTTCTATTCTTGAAAGCAAGATGCAACATACTTTTCAACCAATGAACGAGCATTATTTTTTTTCCAGTGACTTCAACTGAAAAGAGATCAGGCCCTTTATTAGCATGCATTACCATAATAATAGGTAAACATAATATGATTACTTCTCAGTGTTTGATTTATTACCCACAAGTAGGAAATTGAAGGTCAGGATATATGCCTCTGTTTATTATACATATCTAAATATTTACTAATAAGAACCTACCCACTGTACTAAAATATTAAAGTCCTAGAAAAATTGAAGAAGTAGATGAATTAGTTTGGGTCCTATGGGATACAAAGTTTAAATTAATTAAAGTTTGGCAGGCAAGTTCAACCCAGAAGTCCTGCTTGATTATATGATGCATCCAAAAATGAAATGACAAGGAATTCTTTCTAATCAACTTTCTAAATATCTGAACAGCCATGATGACAAAGTACAATATATATCACAAGTGAGTGTCAACACATACCTGGGCAATTATCAATATTTAGGGTAGAAGTATATAGTGATAGCGATAGCACTTAGATTTATATACTACTCCATAGTTTATCTCATTTTATTTTATTTGTCAATCATTTACAAGATAATAAGTATAAGATTAAACATGAATATGAGCACAGGTAATGGATATGAATAAATGGGGACAGTCAGACAGGGACGGTAGGCACGCTGGTGCGCTTATGCACGCCCCTTACAGACCTCTTAGGAATAGGGTGAGGTCAATAGTAGACAGTTTATGGTTAAAGTTATGGGGGTTTGGGGATATAACAACAGAGTCAGGTAGTGCATTCCAGGCATTGACCACCCTATTGCCGAAGTCGTACTTTCATCAATCAAGTTTGGAGCAGTTTACCTTGAGTTTGTATCTGTTGTGTGCTCTTGTATTGTTATGGTTGAAGCTGAAATAGTCATTGACAGGTAGGATGTTGTAGCGGATAATTTTGGGTTCTATGTTTAAGTCTGACCATAGGCGGTGGCGTTCTAGGTTGTCCAAGCCCAAAATTTCAAGCCTGGTGGTATAGGGTATTCTGTTGTGAGCAGAGGAGTGGAATACTCTTCTCGTGAAATACCTCTGGACTGACTCAATTGTATTAATGTCTTATATAAAGTGCGGATTCCAGACAGATGAGCTGTGTTTGAGAATTGGTCTAGCAAAGGTTTTGTATGCCCTAGTTAGCAATACAATATTACTGGAGGAGAAGCTTTGTAACAGTAGGTTAACTAAGAACTCTGGCATTTAGATCATTTGATATTAGTACTCCAAGATCCTTGACAGAGTGAGGGTCATCTATGAGGTCGTATCTGCCTAGCTTGTATTTGTTGTTCCGATTTCTTTTTTGCCAACAGATAATTTGTTGGTTGATATTTGGTGTTGCCAATTGTTTGACCATTCAGACACATAGTCAAGGTCGCTTTGAAGGGCAGCAGCATTGTTGGTGGTGTTGAATAGTTTTACATTATCAGTGAAGAGGACGTAGTTGCTTATAAGATTATCACAAAGGTCATTTATGTATAGTATAAAGAGTGTGGGTCTTAGAACGCTGCCTTGGGGGACACCACTGTTAACTGGTGCAGGGTTTAACAAATGTAAACAGTTTACAAATGTCAGCATACTGCCTCCAACAATCTAGATCCTTATTTTACCGACCTTGGAAGAATGGAAGCTGAGTCAACCTTGAGCCAATCAGGATCAAACTCCTAATGTGTGGGCAGAGTTAGCCTGCAATTCTGCATTCTAACCACTGTGCCATTACAGCTCTGACTTGTTGAGCATATAGAAAGAATAAAAGCATTTCTGAACAGTACATATTTTTATAGAATCATTTAATATGATCCACATATAATCATTATGATCCATGCATGCTCATAATTCTAAATTTGGTGTTTTTTGTTTGTAATCATAGTAGAAGCACTGAGGGGCTTCTGGGTTGAAAGAATTAGCCAATGACATCACAATTGCCTGGGGTACACCCAGTTGGGGGTTCCTTTTATATCCACGGCAGGAATGGGAGCGATGAACAAGAACTCACTCTACCTCATGGCAGCATTCAGGCTTGCTAATCTCCAGCCCAGTGTCCTAACCACTGTGCTTCATTCTAGAAGTTAAAACACAAATTCCTTTTGGAGAAATTTTGAAATTAAAAGTGTGTGCTAAACACATTGGGAATACAAATGCTTATGCAGCAGCACCTTCTAGTTTTCACTATAATACCACAGTCAATTTGTTACTACCTATGCTACTCTTGTAGCAAAAGAATTATTCAATTATTCACATGTAAGCTTTCCACATCCAAAGAATATATCTGTAACCACTTGAAAATAGTTAAGGAACAATGGTTAGAATGATGGTTTCAGGCATTTTGGACATTAACTCCCACACCATTGACCTTGATAAGTGCGGTTTATGTGAATTATAGTCCAAAGAATCCAGAAGGTACCAGATTGCCTATGTTGGGAAAAGCAAAGCTAGAACTACACTGAATTATTTGCCTTACAAATATATGGCATTATCTGTTCAATTTCTAGTATGCTGCAATACTAAATGTAATTGTCTTCAGTATTAATCCAGTTAAGGCCATGTATCTTGAAAAACCATTTGGGACCTGTCTGGTTTTATATAATTCTAACTACAGCTCAATATGAGAAATTCATTAAAGGAAATAATAACACTGACCGCCTTAACTTCATCCCGTAAGACAATTTGATTCTCTACGCCTATTTAATATTTAACCCTTCATTATCCAGAATGCTTGAACACTGTTCCTGATCTGTCTGTGCCTGAACCATGTTTACTGAAATACTCTTACATTTTGTTGAAATCAAATTTGCCTTATAGAGTCACTGACCTGTTAATAGTAATAAAAGGGAGAATAATTAGTGTTCTGCCCTTGTTCATTTGAGGACTCATTTTTCATTATATGTTAATTTAGGATGCTGCAAAGTTATGGAGCTAACATGAAACATTTGCCTCTCTTCCTCTTTGAATGCTGCCTTGCAGGGATTGTTCAACTTGTTTATTAAAAATACACCCCATCTGCTGCTTCTATAAGCACTCAACATGACTTATAACAATAATATATCAATGTGACAGACTCTTCTAATGTCAGTAAAGGAGATTCTTCTATCAGCAGTAAGAAGAACAAAGTATTTTAATGTTCCAGAGCTTCCAATTGATACTGATCTGAAAAGCTAAGAAGAGTTGGCCCTGTTTACTGATTGAGTGACAGATAATCTGAAATCTCAAAGCGATGCAGAGCTGATCCATACAGCCAATTATTCAGAAGTAGTGGAACCCATTCTTCTAGTGGTAGACCTACTAATGATAGTGGATTAAGTTTCAGTGACCCTATTTGGTCATTTGATCCTATTATGTGTGCCAAATCTTTTTTCTTTATCTGTCTCCAGGTTTATTTGCGGGTTTTATTTGGCCTGTGGAATCTTTTGCGAATCTATATTTGTTTATTTTTGAGGTATTTCATAAAAAGAATCCAGGAAAATATTTCAATGCTGAATATGATCCTAGTTGTATTCAGATAACCCTAGTTATAGAAATGACATCCATTTTTTTTCTTGAAACATCAATACTGAAGATATTATCTAGTATTTTAAAACACTTTGCCTATGCTTTTGACATTAACATTCCTCTTTATCTTCTTCAGTGGTATTAAAAAATGCCACAGATTCTAATCTCTGTGTGTATTTTAGCTGAGGATATAATATTGAACATTTCGTGTACCTCATTCTATTGCATGGCATCCACATCCACAAGTCACTGTCACACTTCCAACCTTTACCAAGATTATGTTCTGGAACTCATATTTAAAATAAACATTCCTCTAAAGAAACAAGAAGTAATTTCCCCTGTTATTAGTACTTGAACCTTTTAAATGAAAATGAATCCTGAAGTTAATTTCTAAAGGTGGAACAGTTGCAATTTACACAGGAAAGCTCAGAGTGAGAAAAGTGCCTTGCAAAATCAAGTTTAAAAAAAATTCAGTTTCTACCACTGAGTTAAAGACGACGATGCCAATGAACTTTGAGAGAAATGACAGACAAATTACAGCATGCTTGCACTACAGTATATCAACACTTTCATTTCTAGAAGGCACACTGTCAGTAAACACCAAATTGTAGAATGTATCCTGTATTACCCTCTGCAATAGGTCTAGAACAGGGGTGTCAAACTCATGTCATCACGGCGGTGTCACGTGACGTATCGGGACTTTTTCCCCCTTTGCTAAATCGGGCATGGCCGTGACCAGCACGTGACACATCCATCCCATGGGCTGGGACTTTGACAGCCCTGGTCTAGAACATTCTGGGAGCTTCTACTGCAGGCAATCCAACATTAAATACAAGCCTTGGTAGAAACTTCTTTTTATTGCTATTCTAAGTAAAGCTTGAAATAATATTGCTGGGCTGTTTAAATTGCAAGCTGCAAGGTCTGAAAGGAAGATAAAAATGGGTAAAACATTTTTTAAAAAATGCTTTAAAGCTAAAGTACATTATTTCATTTAAAAAAAAACCAAGTAAAATAGAATCTAAAAATAATTAAGAACAAAAATAATAATAAAACAAATCCACATAATATGCTATTATAATAAATGTCAAGCCTAAGTAATAGGGTACCATATTGTACAAATGGTGGCATAAAACTGGAGACTTGAAAGATTATTTTCAAGTCCTTGTTCAACAGAAGTTACATTAAATAGAAATCACACTCCTACCTGTGCAGAATATATAAGGGTCGATCTAGAGTTCTTATGCCTACATATAACGGCATACAGTTTACAGGTTTTACTCAACCATTAGAACATGAACATAACTGAAGCAGGGGTGGGTTCTAAATTTACCTTCCTGGCGGATTGCTGCCTCCCGTGCTGTGTGGGCGTGCCATGCGCGCGTTCATGCGCAGTAAAAAAAAGTCCCAAAAAATTCAAAAAACAAAAAGGCCGAAAATAGGATGGCAACGCATGCGCAGTGCCGGAAATTTGGCTTCTGCACATGTGCAGAAGAAAAGAAATCCATTTTTTTTTAATTCCCAAAAAAGATGTCAGCATCCATGGAGCAACAGAACCGGCTCCGTGACGTCACCAGCAGCCTACTACCTACTCGGTAGAACTGGTCCAAACTGGTAGGAACCCACCTTTGAACTGAAGGTATATAGAATACCCTTAAAACATAATAAAAAAAGATGCTTTAGGGCAATGCATCCAATCTGGCCAAAGCAAAGGCCTTATGAAACTTTTGGAATTTTGTTAGTATCTTTGTCTTTAATTATATTGCTTTTCCATTATAGAAGGATGTAATACTAGCTATTTTGTTTGAATCCAGCTGTTAGGACTGTAATAAATTTGATTTGATGTATTTCATAGGGAAAAAATATTTCAGAATTATGCAACAACAACATACTGTATTCAAAGATTAGCGCAATTACTTCATAAGAGACTGTTTATAGTACTGATCCCTGGGACACAAAAGTCGAAACTGGAGCCACAATTATATGATTGAACCTCCAGCCTTTTTCTTTTACATACATTGTATGTGCAATGAATGTACAAAAGAGAGAGGCCTCTGCTTTTGCTTCCTTGACTTGCCCTGCAAGACACTCTTAAGACTGGGTGGTGGAGTTATCAGTTTGCATGTTTGAAGTTTGTGTTTACTCTGATCATAAAGCTGAATACAGAGCTACTGTATATCAAATAAGAAAAGTATAAACTGATATGCTTGTTTATATTGGGTGTCAGAAATTAGGATGACCATGACTATCATCATCTTCTTTTAATGACCCCATAATCCCTTGTTGGATGGAGCCTGGGCAACTGAATGAAACAAGCGGAGTGTTTAATGGCCAGATGCCCTTCCTGTCACTAGTGCGGAGTTTTATTCAGCAGAAATATTCATATTGTGCCCAGGAGAGAGAAATATCTGCCTCTACCTAGGATCGAACTCACGGCCTCCTGATTGTGAGGAAAGAGCTCTTCCTTTAGGCCACCACACAACTCTTAGGATGACCTTAATGTTCAATCGAAAAAAGTATTGCTCCCAAACTTTATAGAATGAAATACTGCTCTGCTTAGTTTAAACGCAAAAAGGCATTTGAATCACAGTAGGAGCATAAGCACCTTTTGGCAACACTGCAAAGCATGTTTTCCTAGCATTGTGCATTTTCCACCATGGGGTTGTGGGGAAGGATACAGATGGTTCACAGTATTGCAGACAGATGTTAATTTGTGCTTCTAAGCTCACAGTCCTTTGGAGTGAGTAGATATAATAAACAAACAAACAAATAAATAAATAGCATCTTTTAGAAACTGAAGTTGCACAGCCCTATTATAGAAGGTATGTGTGTGTGTTTGTGTATATCTAGTGCAGATTTATTCATATGGATTTATTGATTGACCATTTGCAAAAATGTTCAAAACATAGCAAGTCTAGACACTTTTAAAGGGGATGCCAATACAAACTTGATAAAGCTGAAAGAAAAATATAACCTTCAGCAAGCAGCATTTTTAACAGTAAATTCATTCTGATCCCACATCATCGTATAAAGCGCTTGCATTTATTTATTTATTTAGATTGGCAGAAATGCATGAAAAGGAACTGGACAGCATTCATTAGTAACAGAAATATTGTACTCATGTAAATTCTGAATCATTTTCAGATGGTATGCAATCCATCTATGCTTGATCTAAATATTTGTCCAGAATAAAACTTAGTAGTAGACAATTTCATTTAACAAAATTAAACCTGATTCTTCACATGACTGTGGAATAAGGAATACATCAACACAAAGTGCAAGATATGGTAATCTTGTTTTTCAAGATATCCATCATTTGCAACAAATTCACTTACAAACTTGTCATACAATACAGACCAGAGGTGGGTTCCTACTGGTTTGGACCAGTTCTACCAAGTAGGTAATAAGCCGCTGGTGACATCACGGAGCCAGTTCTGGTTCGTGGACGCTGCCCTTATAAGTGCCGAGTTTCCGGCACTGCGCATGCGTCACCATCTTGTTTTTGGCCTTTTTAAAAAATTTGGCATTTTTTTCTACTGTGCATGCACATGTGCAGAAGCAAAATCCAAGGTGGCAACACCCACAGAGACACCAATGGAACCGGCTCCGTGACGTCATCACCGAGTTACTAATGGTTCTAAAGAACCAGTTAGAACCAGTAGGAACCCACCTCTGGCTCAAATGTATACAATAATAGAAGTAAGGGCTAAAGTCAAACTTTCTGGCAGCAGGATGGAACCTAATTGATTGAACGTTTGTTCCTTGGAATCAATTCCAAAGTTGGACTGGTTATCATCCCACTTCTTTTTGGGCTTGGAGCACTGAAAAATAAGCAAACTAAAATGAGAAAAAAGAGCACTAAACCTGGCATTGATTAAACATTCATACTGTTTGTAGATGTTTAAAATTTCAGATGTTTATACAACATAACAGAATAACAGAGTTGGAAGAGATCTAGTCCAACCCTCTGCTGAAGTAAGAGACCCTATTCCATTCCAGACAAGTGGCTGACCAGTCTCTTCTAAAAGGGTTCCAGTGATGGAGTATGTAAAAGTTCTGAAGGCAAGCCGTTCCACTGGTTAATTGGTCTTATTGTTAGGAAATTTCTCTTTAGTTTTAAGGTGCTTGTCCTTGATTAGTTTCCATCTTTTATTTCTTTTCTTATCTTCTGGTTCTTTGGAAAATAAGTTGACCTCCCTCTTCTTTGTGGCAGCCTCTCAAATATTGGAACACTGCTATCATGTCAACCTTGGGCCTTCTTTTCACTAGACTCGAGAAAGCCAATTCCTGCAACCATTCTTCATATGTTTTAACTTTTAGCCCCCTAATAATCTTTGTTGCTCTTTTCTGCATTCCTTGCATGTGTACTTGTACCATATGACATTGTCCTTTTAGATGTTACCAGGGTAGCTCTGCAGGCCAGATCTAAGGACCCTGAAGGCCGGATCTGGCCCACGGGCCTTGAGTGTGACACCCCTGTTCTAAGGTGTCGATCCCTGGATATCAGCTTTGAGATCCTATCTACAATACAGTCCCTAACCCACCTCATTTCAACCACAAATAAAACAATATTTTGTAAAGCTCCCAGAGTCATTGTTAGCATTCATATTCATGGAATCAGTCCCAACTATGAAATTATATTCTCCAACAATGATTTCTCCAAATGAATTTTAGAAGCCCTGGTTCTTATTCACAATGCTGAAATGTGAACAACTCTCTGGCTTTCTTCATGACTGACCAATAAAGAAGAAAGTACATTTGCTGAATTATCCTATAATAATGTTAGTAGTACAGGTAACTAGAGTTCTAAAGGTAGGCGTGCATCAGGAAATGCCTTGGAGTTAAAAAAAAAGAAATTGAAACCATCTCATATAATTGGAATGTAGCCGTTCATTTTAACCTCTTTTCAAAAAAAGATTGAGTTAAATGACCTTTCCGGAGTTCTTCTTTTCTTCTGACTCTTTGCAATATGAATCTTTTGAAGCAGAACTGAATGTGGGAGAAGTAGGCTAGTTTTTTTACATGCACACACATACATGCACTTTTATTGGAGAACTTATTCAAGAGCGTGTGTTTCTTGGAACTTTAGAATAGCAATTTGAAGAGTTATTTATTGCTCTAATTAAAAAATAATCACATTAAAGACAGGAATCTCATGTTTCTGCCATCAGGTAATGAAAACCAAATAAAAACTGCAAGTGCGTACAGACATATACGCTCATATATTCCCTCTTCAAACATGCAATTATTGCATTGCTTATAACAAGCTTTTTAGTGTCCTCTGAGATGCACAGAATAGACTGAGAAAATATTAGAAAAATGTAATGGCTGCAGAAGTAACTTTGCAGAAGAGTACCATGACAGTGGAACAGATTGCCTTCAGATGTTGTGCATGCTTCATCACTGGAGGTTTTTAAGTAGAGGCTGGACAGTCACTTGTCTGAAATGGCATAGGATCTCCTGCTTAGCCTGGACTAGAAGACCTCCAAGGTCCCTTCCAGCTCTATTCTGATTCTGATTCTGACAGAGGTAAGTATAAATAAAGTAAAGCTAGTCCTATTTTTAAAAGCACTTAAGTCAAAGAAGTAAGGAAGGATGGAAGGCTAAGTCAACTCCTAGCATTCTAACCGCTGCACCACACTAGCTTCCTGGTTCTCCTTTTCCTTTCCTCAAAAGTTCTATTTCTTTAGCAAGTGTCTAGAAGAAGACAGATACTTTAAGAATTCAACAGAAAAAGGAAAGTATTTTTCTCACAGATGCATAATAACTGCAAAATGGCATAACCTTTTCTTTCATATATTTTTTAGCAGTGTCTAAAAAGCAAAGCTTTTTCTCTCATATATTTGTGTGTGTGTGGTTATATGTAGGAAGCCATGGACCTGATCTTGGAGAAGGCACCAGAAGTTGTGAAGGCAACAATAGATTTAGAAGAAGCATGTGTTAAAACCAGGGGTGTACAAAATTCTGTCTGTTCCTGGAGTATAAGAAAGAAGAGAAAAGATGAATAACAAGATCCTGTAACAATCAGGTATCTCAATAAAGTCTAGTAAAGGGCATAAGAATTATCTTCCCTCCTCTCCTCTCCCCTCCTCTCCTCTCCCCTCCTCCCCTCCTCCCCTCCTCCCCTCTTCTTTCCTCTCCATCTCCTTCCCTCTTCCATTCCCTTCCCTCTTCCACTCCCTCCCCTTTCCTTTTCCTTTTCCTTTTCCTTTTCCTTTTCCTTCTCTCTCTCTCTCTCTCTCTCTCTCTC
>JANHFT010003413.1:53609-71845 GCA_032467955.1 Pseudoxenodon macrops
TTAGCTGCTTTTATCTAAAAGTATAAATAAAATATGGAATGTTGTGTGCTTTTGCAATTCTGCTTAGGCAGGGGGTTATAATAATCATATCTGATTATTTTCCAGATTATTAAAATAACCTCTTTCAAAAATGAAGAAATAATTGATAAATATCCGTTTGAGTAATTGATGCCACATATATACTCTTTTCTGACACCTTAAGGAACAAAAAGAGTAACTTGATGCACTAGGAGGTTTTGCTGGACAATGGTCATAAATTCTAATCAACAAGAAATGAAAAAAAATGTTCTGAAACATATGGCAGCAATTTTCTCTATTGATGCTTTAGTTGATTATAGATTAAATCCATGGCAATTAGTCTGGAGATGTGTATATGAAAGCTCACCTGAATATGCTTATCTATCAAATGAACCATAATTATTTATTAAATACTGAATGAATCAGAATCATAAAGCAGAAAGTCTGAAAGAAAGTGGATGTTTTAGGGGACAATTATCAGCTTGCTCCTCCATATTGTTAACAATCAAGTAAAAGTCATGGTTCCCTATTGCTTTATAATTCACTCTACAGAAGCCCTACAGAGAAATAAAATTTCTCTCTTCTATTGCTAATACTTCCATTTGCCTTTCTCTCATATAGCATGAAAAAGCTTATCATTCTAAGAGTGCAAATATTTGAACATCAATCAAATGACTACATTTTAATAGATTGAAGTGCTCCTTCCCTTATTCACAAAATGCATGGCTTTACATCTAAGGAGGCATCAAATCATTTATTCTGTGCAATCAAAGGGATTTAAGAATGCTCATTTGTATGCATGTACCTCAATCAATATCACTAACATTAACGGGAAAGCAATTGAAAAGCTTCCATCTCTCTTCTCTTTGAAAAAGCATGTTCATTGCGTCATTGGTATTATTCCAAATAAACATAAGGCCACGGTAAACAAATGTATGAAATAATTCCAGCAAAAGTGAGGAGGTGGAGCATTATACTTAAGTCCTGAAAGTGTTTATACTACTGATAAAGTTATGAATGTGGTTGAAAAAGTCAATTATTATTTTGTTTGGGCTTTCATTTTTATTTGTCCTGCATCTGTTTAACTAGCACAATATAAAGTAGCCAATTATCCATCTGTTCCTGGGTCAGCTATAAATGCACACTACAAGCCTTTTTTGATTCATTTGTATAAGCAGGCCTGCTCAACATGAATATATCCAAGTTTCAACAAGTGCTATCAAAATACGATGAGCTGGATCTCAGAGAATGGAGAGATTGAGTCTGTTAGACAATGTACTTATTGAAGGGGGGAAAACAGTGAGTATTGGAATGCCTGGAACAGACCAGATTTTCTTAAAACAATACTTCATCATTGAAAATTTTGTATACAATTCCTATGAAACATAGCCTCAGGAAAAAGGATGGCGATGTAGGATAAGAATTTGCTTTAAGGAAAATTAGACTATGCAAACAATTTTATGGTTAGCAAAGTCTAAGGCCACCCTATATGGGTTATATAAAAGGGCTAAAAACAAGAGCCAGCCCCTTTTCACTCCAACTTAAATTGATGTTCATATGCAATATTCTTTCTAATATTGAACTGCAACAATAAAACTTCATCTGCTGGCCTCTTTCACAGTATATGAAGTCAAATGCACTTTAGAACTTAACAATATTTGTAAGCCTTAAAGCAGGCGTGTCCAACCCTTGGCCTGTGAGCTTCATGTACTCCTGGGCAGCTACTAACGTGGCCCCAAAAGAATGTAAACTTTTAACATTGTGTGATTCTATACTATAAAACTATATTGTATATTTTACATGTGGCTTAAGACAATTCCTCTTTACTCATTGCAGCCCAGATAAGCCAAAAGGTTTGGATACCCAGGCCTTAAAATGAAGTCTATGTCACCTTGCAAAGCATCCCTGGCCTGTTCTCGAGTTGCCATAGGCAAGGGGGATGAGAAAACAAACTTGCAGATATGGCGAAATAGCATGGCAACCAAAGACAGAAGCACATTCCAGACATATATCTGTCAAGGCCATCTCCCGGAGTTACCCACAGTGGCCGTAGGAGAGTGATCTCTACAAACCGCAAAATTGCTTCATTGGCGAATGTGACTGATGACACACCCTGGGGGGGAGGGGTGAAACAGGGTCAAGCCTGGGCAGTAAATTATGTGGGGTCAGAGTTGGCTCTACCTGGAATGTGCTGACGTGAAGCTCCTAATAAATAACTGGATTTCTTTTATATTATTTTCTAACATATTGGCAGTACCAATCAGAACTGTGATAAAGCATCATGGTATCTTTGTCCTTCCATGATCTCTTATGGCTACTTTACTTCCAAGATAAAATCCTGTTCCTTGCCTTTGCCATTCTGTTTTTTGCAAATCTGTTTTTTTATGCAAAACATGCTACAGTACCTTATCATTTCTTGATGCAGAATGTAACTTTGTTATTCTTTTGTTTCATTTTATTGAATGATGAATGCACATAAAGATGATCTCCTACTTTGACACTCTTTCAGCCCTAGCTAAATGTTAGGAATGATGGAAGTTTTGATCCAAATATATGTTGAGAATCACACATTGCTAGCCGTATTTTAGAATACCTGCATTTTCCTTCATTATCATGAATAGTGAATCTTGGACAACCAATACATTATATAGAAAACCAAAGTATGCATTGGTGACATATAAATTTGATAACTTTATAAATAAATACAATAAACTTTTGAATGTGTATTTTTCTCTGTGATATTACAAGTTCACAGAAACATTGTAACATGCATTCCTGCATGGCTTCATTCTATCCATAAGAACAGTCAGAATACATCTCCCGATAACACTATGAGACTAATTTTATTAATCTAATTTTTTAATTTTTATTAAGCTCTAAATTTTATTTTAAACCAGACAATCACAGATTCCTTGAGTGCTATTTATGAACGTACTAGTGCTGCTGGATAAATAATTTGATTTTTTTTCCAGTTCAAAATATATATTAATTCAACATAGGACTGGCCCAATTTAGCTTCTGTATCAGTGTTTATGTGAGCAACAGAAGATGTTATGTTGTCTTGAATGCTCCAAATAATATATCAACAAGGGCAATGTACTATGCATAAGGTGCAAGAAAATCTCCATTCAGTCTAACCTTGCTGCATTTCTCAGCCTAAATTTAACTAGGAAAGGATAAAAATAGCATAGCATAAAATAAACTGCTTTTTATCTAGAGAGCAGGATGGAATTTCTAAGCATTTCTTTTCTTAATTTAAACTGCTGCATACTGAGACAGGAACTGGAAAATTGGAAGGACTCTGAGCACTTAAGATGATTGCAAAACTTTGATTTCTATTTTATCAAAATTCTTGTTCTTAGGATGGAATGCCACAAGAGAATTTGCCTAAAACAGCCTGTGCCTAGTTCCAAATTCCTTTTTGTACAATATTTATCAACAGAAATGATAGAAAAATAATTAACACCCTTTTAAACATGCAGAAATTTTGCTCTGTTCCAGCATTCAACCTATTAATCTACATGCACATATATATGTATATCTAATGTTCTTATTAAAAGCTGTCTCCCAAAATAGTTGCAGGCATTCATTTTTAAGCTGAGAAATGCATCTGAGCATTTGGATAATACAAAGTAAATATTACCCTAAGCCAAACCTGATGTCTCATGACTATATGGGTATGAGTATTTAATTTTTGGCATGATTTGGAAGTGGTTTGCCTCTGACTTCTTCTGATATTTGTTTGCTTTTTGACTGTTTACTGTGACAGCAGTAAAAAAAAATAGTAGAAAACTAGGCAGTGAGTTCCCTTTAGTCCAAACAGAATCGATCAGATCCACCTGTACCAGAAATTCCAAATATAAGATTCCTTAATAACCTTAGAGATAAGTAAGGATTGGAGGGAAAAGGTTCTCATTTTAACATACACTAATCAACATTACACTTTGCTAGGTGACAGAAACATAATTTAGATGTGGTTGATTTAAAAAAAGACAAATATCTGAACTTTCTGGGGGGGAAATATTTCGGGAATATGTAAATTAATTGATGTACAATAGAACATAAGGACAAGTAAGCATAAATATGCTTGAAATTGAAAAAGATACATAGAAAAATGCAAATGCAGTCTTCTTCATTTGAACTATTAAAATATGACTGCAAACTGATGTGAAATCAGTGGAAACAAACATGGCTTGAAAGAATTAGAGCTTAAAAGAAGCTCTAATTTTCTCTCCATTCTTTTGGGTCACATATAGCCAAGTATTTTTCTTTAGAGAGTTGGAATCTGAAGTCAAATTTTGAATTTGAGAACCAAATGTTGGTACTTAGTTTCCATCCTGAAACAACACTGAATACTTGCTGAACCTTATTCTTTCATTTGCAGAGAAACCTCTTTGCAGGAATAATAATAATAATTGTTATTCAGATTCTTTTTCACAACAATACAGCAAATGATCAACTTCTATGTTTGGAATTAAATATTGTAAAGTTACAACAATCATTCATGCAAACTAATTGATGCTTTTTGCAACAATGTGGCACAGGAACTACTAATATGTAAGAAGTATGTTAAGTATGGATCTCACTTGGTGTTATACCTAGTAAGGGACTGTAATACTTTTCATAGACAAGCAGCCTAAGGAATTCAGAAAAATAGTTGGCAGAGTGGAAGAATGAAAGGTCTTTCAAGTAAGTTGGGGAAAAAATAAAACTGTTCTATCTGAAGAGTGTGGGCAGAAAGGTTTTAACTTGAAAGAAGTTTTAAATTGTTTAATAAGATTTAGGTATGACTAAGCCAGAAATATCCCCATGATATTTTTGAAATATCATGAGAAATATCAACCATGAGCTGTGGTGGCACTGTGGTTAGAATGCAGTACTGCAGGCTGCTTCTGCTGACTGCCGGCTGACTACAATTTGGTAGTTCGAATCTCTTCAGGCTCAAGGTTGACTCAGCCTTCCCTCCTTCCGAGGTGGGTATAAGGAGGACCAAAAAATTGTTGTAGCAATATGCTGACTCTGTAAACCGCTTAGAGAGGGCTGTAACACACTGTAAACCAGTATATAAGTCTAAGTGCTATTGCTATCCCCCTGAATTATAAGATAGTTAAATCAATCTTGGAAAGAAAGTCTGGAAGGAAAACTCGAGTACTCAGGAACAAGAAAGTTTAATTACAGTAATGGTGTTTTTTAAAAATCAAATGTTGTGAAAATATATCCTAAAAAACAGAAGTTCTGATAAAAAAAATTGTGAGCAACTCTTTAACCCTATGTATGTCTTAAAGAAAGAAAATAATATTATTTATTGTCACTTTGGTTAAGTTTAATAAAAGCAGCTTTGGTGGAATACCTGATTATTTGTCTTTGATTAATAAGTTCACACTTAATTCTCTTACTACTTGAGAAAATAATATCCCTCATAAAGTATTTCTAAGTAGGCAAGTTATAAGAAATAAAATGGATGTCAATTGAGCTAATGGGGAAAATCTGATTAGAGGGGGATCTTATTGCCTCAATTTCCACATTGATACAGTTTTATCACATACATAAGGGATAGAAATTTAACAAAAAAATAGCAAGTTTCACAAGAAAGTACATTGGCACCTCTCCATTAATGTTGCATTTTTATGTGCTGCCATATAGAATCATATACATACTTCAGTAAATCTGGAGATTATGAGGCAATATTATCTAAAATATAGATGGCTTTTTATACTGATAAAAAATCCCAAGCTACTTCTATCTGACTCCCCTTTGCTCTGAACAAAGAAAATGTCCACTGATAAGGCTAGGAACAGCAGTTTATTGGAACACATTTTTGGATTGGGAAGAAGTTAAGTCTCTTTCCAGGAGTTTTATTCAACAGCTTCTGTCAAATTAAAAACAAAGACATTCTTTCAAATGTGTGTTCATAGTTGGCAAAGTATGAGAAGTAGTGGTTCAAAGAACCTCTGACATTTTAAATGTTCTATATAATTACTTCTTTTTAACTTGCAGCCTGTGGCTATAAACACATGCATACTTTTCAAAATTGAAAAGACCTACTAGGTCACTTTAAGTCCCTGATAGAAAATTATGCTGTTGAGAAGGTCCAATATACAGTTTTGTTGACATTGGACAAGGTTTAGAAGGCTGAAAGCTTGGAACAGAAATTTAATTTCTTGATTTTTAGTCAGGAAGAAAACTTTTTGGCATAATCTTCAATCTAACATTTTTTGCCAATGGAGAGAGAGAGAAAGCACAGGAATACTTAGGAGTTGAACTCAGTGAAATAATCAAGACTGCTTCCACATTTTTCTCAGTGTGTATATATCTTGAGAAGTCTGCATCAAAGTTTTACACTATGTGCTTTGATTTTCTATTGACACTACTTGGGAATGAATGACAGGTAGGTATGTGGGCATCCTATCTCCATTTAATAGAGCATGGGTATGTAACAAAGAACTTTCGCTTTTTGATCATCATGTTTGATCATCAAGTGGCATGTCAGGAATCATGCTCTGAAAGCTGAAGGAACTATTTCAAAGAAGTAGATATTGTTGTGGTTCACCGGCAGCCCTCTGGAGCTGGCAGATGAGTCGGACAGCAGAGAGGAATATGGGTCAGCTCTGGAGTCTAGGGAAGGCTCGGATGAGGTCTCTGCATTAGGGGGCACAGATGGGGCCAGGGACATCTGGGAGTTATGTGCCGGAGCCTGCAGGGTCTGATAGCATAGTTGGAAATCATCTCACACCTCGATGTATGACTCTGACTTCTGGTTTGGTTTTGAATTTTCTTGCTTAGTTTTGAACTTTGTTTAACATTGCCCCACGGACTTATCTTGAAAGACTTTGGCAGAGTTCCATAGGACTAATTGAGATAACTCTGCCCAGGCTGGAAATGCATCCAATTTCCAGTCACTGTAAATAAAAAAGAGGTTTTAAAACACTGTTTGTTTGCTTTGGTGTAATGAAGAAGCCTAGATCAGAACAGATATTTAGAATATTAAGTATTTAATTTAATTTAATTTTTTTCAATATAACAATGGTAGGAGGGGACCAGACTGAGCCTGACAGAATAGTCCAACATCTCATCAGTCTTGAGTCTCTTTGTACCTAAGTCCAGTCAATCTTAAATTCCTTTGATTTTTGTCTACCACCAAATTGTTTTGACTGTTAGTAGTTTAGATTCTTGTAGAGATGTTAAACTTGCAATAAATATTTACACCCATTTGAACTGCTCATACATCTTAAATTTCCTTTCACCAAGCATTTTAATTAGTGTAAATGTAGCTTTTGTTTCAACTACTGAAACTTAATTTATTAATATAAACTTAATATATATACACACATTTAGCTGAAAAAACCTTTATAAGGTTTTATAAGGATAACCTTATATTATAGGGAAGAGAAAATTGAAAAAAACTATAAACAGAAAAAATCCCTGTGTAGCTTAGCTATCTCACCTTCCTCTCTCAATTTACCAATTCCAAGTCAATTTCAAGACTTAACTTCAAGGATCAGACAAAGAAGTCCTATATTAATTATATATCTTTTCTGTAAAATAAGATTTATAACATTTATAAAATGAATTGATCCCCAGAGGTCAATCTCTCTCAATCCAAACTGAATCAGCGTTGCACACAAATAACCACAGACACATTTCCTTCCCTGTTTCTAACAGATACAGCATACAAAGAGAAACACAACAAAAATGGCAGAAGTGAAGGGAGTAGCTGCCCAGAGAAGGGAATAAAAATAATGCAAACAAATAAAGGCAATTGGAAGAAGTAACTGGCTAGGAAACCTAGAAAAGAGGAAGTCTGTTTAGGGCTTACAATTAAGAATTATAATCACCAGGTAAACAGTCTTTCCTTGGTTTCCAAAATCATTTTCAAAGGCAGGCATGCTATTCAGCAGCAATGTCTGCACCACATCGATTAACACCTACTAATTTATTTTAATGTTTTCAATTATTCTGAAGGATATTAAGATACTTGTAGGGGAAGAACAGGCACAGGTAGAAAGTGGAGTAAAATATGTCATCCGTTTGGAGTCATTGTGCTGTCACAAGAGACCAAAGTCTACTCCCCTGTGAATTCTACTGACTTTTATTTAGCAGCAATTTAGCACTGACTTTTAGTTGGCTACTAGATAGGTAGCAACAATAAACGTTGAACCCTATGAACATTCCCAGTTATTTGCATCTGACAAGATTCATCCCATGCACATATACTTATTTATAGAATAGAAACTTGTCTTCCTTTTGGATAAATATGGGGTATAGAAAACAAACTAAAAGCCTTGAAATCCCAGCAATAGTACCATCCCTTAGTCTGCTAGTAACCTCTGTATGAACAAAGTGAAACTTATTCCCATATTGTGCACTTTGTAGTTTATCATTGTATTACTGCATGTATCTTTGCAAAAAGGAAGCATTTCCATTCCATTGAGAAATGCAATTATGCATAGATTGAATTTAATTTCAATAACTATTTTTGTTTCCACTTCTTTAAAGGTCAGAAAGCAAGAATTTACTGAGAAACTGCATGGCAGAATGAGGGAGAGAGGCTGAAATTGCATAGATTACCATTCCACATAATGGATTTCTCTAAATTTAGACAGTCTTGAGGCAGAAGGTTGACCTTTGAAGGAAACAATCTGCTGAAATGTCTTCTAATGCTCATTACTAATCGTTACTTATATTAATGATTTCAAATATGCAGAATTCTAACTAATATTGTAAGAATGTAAAATTATTATTTCCAGTATTTTTAATAATTGTACTGTTATTCTACACCTAGGTTTGCAAACATGTTGAAAGCATAATTTCCTCAGCATTTGGTGGGGCTCTCAAGCAGAACCATGATCTCAGGACTCCAGACAATATCCTGATTTAATGTCTGTTAATAAGCTTTTATATTATTTATTTCACGAGATCAGTAATTGAAGAATCAGGATGGGTAAAAAGATGTAAAAAAAATAAGTTTTTTATATGTAGCAATTTTAAGTTTTAATTAGACATATAATTATCTGAAATGGTTGTCTTTGAAATCTATTTAGTCAAGAGAAAATTAGAAATGGATGTTCAAAATTCAAATAATTATTTTTGCATGCATATGCTATTCAAATATGGATTTATGCAGCACATATGTGAAAGGAACTTCACTTGAATTAAACTGTATTTTAATTTTAAAAGATCTGCATTGTCCTAATTTACAATAACTTAAGGTACGTGGCAGTTCATTCAGAATTCTAGAAAGTAGATTGGCTTATATGATCTTTTCATTTTACATTCCGATCATTATATGATGCCAGAAAGCTAAAATTCATTGGTAGGGGCTTTGGTACAAATGTGCATATAGGCAGGATGAAAAAGAGAGGGAGAAAAAAGGGAGTGCTATAAAATATGTCTTTGTCAGTGAACTGACACAAAATAATGTTTTCACTAATCTCATTTCCAGTCTATTTTTCTCTTTGCCTTTAAAACTTCACTTCACTAATATAATATAGATATTTCTCCCAGGGGATTTCCCTTCCCATTTTTTACCTCTTAAATGTATTGTTTATAACTTAGTTCTTTCAAAAACAGACATACACAAAGCAGAATGAAAAAGCTAATAAAAAAGGAAGCTAAGGTAACTTATCAAAATGAACAATGATGGGAAGGAAATATATAGGGGACAATCCTGTTTAAGGAGAAACATGGTGCATATGTTTTGCATGATTAGAGTTACATTCAGTTATTGCCGCTAGTTATGATGGAAGACATGGGTATCATAAGTACAAAAGATTTTAGCTTAAATCTTGGAGGAGTACCATCTACCAGAATAAAAGAAAGGGTAGGGATAACTTTTTAATGAGAATATACCTGATTTGCCCATTCATAACTAGAACATTGACTGAAAGTCATGTTTTTAGAGATGCGTTTCTCCAAACATTTGTGACATTTAGATTTTAGAAAAAGAAATGCAGACAAAAATGGTAAAGTAAAGGAGAGTGCAGACTTAAATGTTCACAATATGTAAGAAAATGCTTGCAAAACACCAATAGTGCAATATACGCCTCGTTCTTACCGTTTATTGAAAAAAAAAACCTTTAAATTCAGTCAGTCACAATAAATCTCCAAGTGCCATAAAAATAGCTGCATGAGATGTAAAACAGCCTTTTAAATTGGTCTGTCACAGAGTAAAGTTGTTAAAGGAACTCAAACATCCATCTCTGAGCCCCTGTAGCAGCAGGCTTCCATCATTATCATAACCCAGGGGTTGCCACAAAGAAGAGGGAGTCAAACTATTGTCCAAAGCCCCCAAAGGCAGGACAAGAAGCAATGGTTGGAAACTAATCAAGGAGAGAAGCAACTTAGAACTAAGGAGAAATTTACTGACAGTTAGAACACTTGCAATTAAAGGAAAGCAGGAATCTGACTATTATAGTATATAGTATACTATACTATACTATATACTATAATATACTATAATAATATAGTATTATTTTATCAATGGTTAGAGAATAAATATAAAAATTAGAAATAAAAGCAGAGGAATGAAATATCGAAAATGTATTACAAAGTCAATTAAGCTAAGAAGAGAAATGTTACAATAGTAGGTATGTTATGTATTAATTATTAGTATTAATCTAAGAATAGATATAAATAATGAGCATGGTTGTAAACTTTAATTGTTATTGCACAAAAAAATTGTACCCAGACAACACACTGTTTAATGAAAGATGAAATCTTTGTATTAAAAGAAAATAAATATATATATATAAGAAATTTCCTGAGAGCAGTCACTCTTTCACCAAATTGATTTCTGAGTTTCCACTATTCCTCCTGTTAGGAGAAAAATCCAGCTGATTCAGTTCCAAGCTGGGAGAAAGACATTGGAAACATGGAGACTGATTGGAAAGAAAGGTTAATTGATGAATTGGAATGACATGTGTTTCTGAGCATCTGACAAAATGGAGTTGAGAGTGGGTGGGTTTTCTACCTTCTTTGGGTTTTGTATTTGAGCTTCCTGTTCCTGTGCAAGAACATGTCCTTTAATATTTTATTGGCTGTTGTCAGATTCCTATGGGGTCACGTAGGGGTTATAGTTGGCTCTATAGGCAAAAGAGGAAATGCAAATCCTAGGTGCTTGTCTGAGCTAATCTGGTCAACCTCTGCCTTACTGTTTATCTGAGCTCCCAGGTTTCTGTGACTTTGAAGTTTGGACTGCAACGAAGGGGCTTGTGTTCTGAAAGGGTGTTGGGCAATTCCTGTTGTGGCTAATGGCTTTCATCCTGTGTTGGCTCTTGGGTGAGGGGCTGCTTCTAATCCTACAATTCTGCCAAGGAGCTTCAAAATATCCTGTCTTGAATAAATTACCAAATCTGCATTTCTAAAAGCTGGCCTCCTTTCTGCTTGGGAGCAGGGAGACTGGGGCTGGTTTAAGAACATGTTTCTCCATTTCTCCCTTTGGGGAAATATAACACCTTGCCTTTTTAATATTCCTCAAAATATTTCATTCTTCTAGGAGAGGGGCTTCCCACACTCACCATTCTCAGGGCCTATGCATCTACTTGTTGGTAAGAGTTCTTTCAGTGTAGTTCTTGAATACTCAGAGAAACAAACAGGACCTCTAACTCTGGCTTCTCGGAATACTCCAAAATCAGCAGGTAAAAAGATTAAATTAAGAGAAATAGACACCAGGAAAATGTGCTACTAATGTCACTCAGTTTAAAACTAAAATTAAACACAAAAGAGGATAGCATGAATTTAGTACTGGCAAAATTAGAAATCCAATAATTGCATTTGAGAGATCACTGGGTCTGCTATTTCAAATGGTTTGCCTGCTTTTAAATTTCATCAATATAAAAAAGCTATATATAGTCATAAGTACAAAAGCTTTTTCCTGGTTACATTGCTCTGCAACCAGTTTGTTCATATCCAGTGGCTTTCTGGTAATAAAATCTTCACCTTGCCTCTGAAAATGCCAGCCACAGCCACTGGCAAAACATCAGGAAATCTGTTGTCTAGACCACAGCCACTGAACCTTTAAGCCCAACATTGCTTAACAATTTTAGGTCATATTCACAAAGTAGCATTTCCTAGGTACACAAATATCCCATATAAGGGGATGCTTCTGATTTATAAAATACAACAGTAATTATCACTGAGGAAATTTAGTTTAGTCTTTATGGGAACTAAGGGATAACACTAACAATTTGGTAAGCAACTGGCTTGCTATGGTCTGTCTTGAACTTAGTTTTTCCTTAGTTAATTGCTAGATTCCTGAGGTAAGAAATAAAAGTGTCCATTTTACCATGCAAAGATCAGTCATCGGTTACCTTGTAAAGCTCATGTATATTTCTGATTCATTTTAATGAAATACAGTAAGAAAACTTGTTATGCGAATGTCTCCCTGGTTTGATGCTCTACAACACACAATGCCCTACACTTAAAAAGAAAGAGATGAGAACTTTCACATTCATCTAAATTTGAACACTGAAATCATACAAAATTAAGTTGGCCTTGGTTTCATTACACATTCAGACCAAGTTTGTAAAAAGGTTTTCTCTGATTCATGAATCTTTCAAGCAAACCTGTTCTGATCTCTGCTTTTGCATCGCAGTCATGCAAAATGTATTACTTTCTAAAGATTCTTGACATGAAAGTAGGTAACAGTAGATAATTTTACACATTTTGGTTGTCAGAATTGTAGGTAAGGGTAATAACTGAAATTCAAAGCAAAACCTACAAGGCTTTGACTTAAAATATTCCCATGCCACAATTTACACTGGTAAATTTAAACTTTGGTAAATGAAAATGGTATGAATGGCTAACTATTTCTACAATCTGTCTGTAACTGTCTAGTAATATATACCAAGGTCAATAACACCATAGTCTTATAGGAGTCAAGCAAGGTGAAATATCTAGATGAGACACTAACTGGAACACATACATATCAATGTCTACAGAGAGAAAATAATATAAATGCAATATGTGTTTCTTGACTATGGATTTTTAATTTAAATATGCCTGCAGTTAAATAAAGGCAATTATGGAATCTAACACTTAAAATTAGCTGGAAAAAAGATTAAATAGAGGTATGTTTAGTAGATCCATCAACAAGAATGAAGCAGAAAATAGTGACTAAAAAGGACAAACTTAGATTTGAACAAGAGGGAACAAAAATAAATTCTGACAAATTGCTCAATCCAGTTGTTTGTTGTCTGTATGAAACCTAAACCTTGCCAATAAATTCTTGTATTGCCTTCATGCTTTAATGGCTTAATAGCCTAATTTAGGAATGAAATTGAGCTCTTTATCTTTGTTCTCACTTTTGTTAAACTAAGGGACATGGGGAAAGCTGCTGATCTAGTCTGCTTTTCACTTTTTTCTTCTTCTGTTCAATTATGTCCAGTTCTCTGAGATTGCCCAGGCAAGTCCCTACAGTTTACTTCGCAGTTTTTCAGAAGTGGTTTGCCATTATTCCCTACCTAGGGCTGGTTAAAGCAACTATAGGTAAATTTCTTTCATCTCCTCCCACTATGACTGTAGGACTGTAACTTGTTGCTTGTATATCCTATGACTTTTATTGATATTGTTTCCTGATTGCTTATTTGTACCCTATGATTATTATTACGTGTTGTACCTTATGATTCTTGACAAATGTATCTTGTCCTTTTATGTACACTGAGAGCACGTGCACCAAAGACAAATTCCTTGTTGTCCAATCACACTTGGCCAATAAAGAATTCTATTTTATTCTATTTGCTATCAATAGAAGAGAATATATATTGCTCAGGGCTAAACTATGGAGTCCTTGGGGGTCTCTGAGTTTGGTTGTTTCTTGCAGTATGTTTCATTACCCAACTACCGTATGTATCATAATTGGTGCTAGTGAAGGGAGGGGCTGCCACCTATGCATCTACTATAGTTTGCTCTGCCAGTGCCGGTTGAGATGAAGTCAAGCATAAAATAATAAATACTCCAATCAAGGAGGTTACCAAGGAGAGCAGCAAGAACTCCACAGTTTTGTTGACTTTATACATTGTTATATAAGATGGCTATCACAGCTACTGATGATAAAAATGCACAGTTCCTCAATTTTTGCAGCAATTCAACATAAACAATGTAATGTGTATTATTCTGTAAGCTCAAAATGAGCTTGTTATAGTGTTTGGTGGCCCTTCTGATTTTATGTAAGGCGTTGAAATGCGTTGACCACATAAAAGAGTTTTTCAAATAAAAGCAAATCGTATTGCTCTCACTCAGCAGGCTGGGTTGGACAAAGTGAAGGAAGAGGGCTTAGAGGAACTGTTTCAATCTCATGCAAAGTAATTTTCAACCAAATACCTGCAACAACTTATTAATGAGGGTCAAGTAAAGTCACTGGCCAGCAAGCCACCCTAAAAAAGCATTCTGCTTCAGTTCTAATTGCATTTGGGAAGAACTTGAAATGGTTAGAAGACAGTGCAGAAAGGAAAATAGCACACCATGCAATTTAATCTTATTTAAAGCCATATAAGCAGCTATTTAGAAGAGAAGCATGTGATGTGACCATATTCGTCTAAATCCTGCATCTGTTCTTTTGCTATTCATCATCGTCATCCTTTTCTTCCATTGTCTTCGTAACTCTTCAGCCTAAACTCATGTTTTATCCTTCAAGCTATTTTCACTTATTTTCAAATGAGTCTAAATTTGCGTTACTTATGAATTTAATATGTTTTTCAACTATGTAAGTACTTTAATAGGATTACTGTGTTTAGTAATATTTGGGTTGTGAATGTGTTATCATTCTTGAATGATCTGCCCCAACCCCATTTTTTTTTCTATAAGCTCTGTTATTCACATTGCATAACAGTGCATAGCACCTGGGTTTCTAGGAAACAGCTATAATGCTATACAAAGACTGACTGCTCATAATTGGTAAAATTGGGACAAAGTAATCTTTTAATCACAAGATTAATAACATGTCAGCAAAAACCGCAATATTTATTGGAATTACCATAACGGATTTAGAACAGCACGGCAGGTAGTGCGACTGCAGAGAACTGGCTCATATTGAATGGGAGGCAAATCAGGACGCTCTTTTAGTGGGGTGAACAGAGAAGCAACTGGAACCACCATTCTTGTGGCTTCAAGACGACTGGAAGGCCACACATTCCAGCTGAATCTAACACCATCTCTATCTTCATTTTGCTGAATGAACTCCAAGAAGGTTGTCATTATGAAGCTCTTGTATCTGTAGCAAAAATATATATTGAATTTAACCATGCAAGTTCTTGAGGATAAATTAAAAGTGATGCAATACTTTTAGGGCAGGGGTCCTCAACTCCAGGGCCGCAGCCCACTACTGGGTCTTGGCCTATTCAGAATTGGGCTGCTTGAGGTGCTGGCTGGAACATGCACACTCACAGCTTAATTTGTGTGAGCAGTGGGCAAGCATGCACGCATGTGCAAGCGTGCCACTCATGCAAGGACAGCATGTGCATGCTTGCCGCCCACCACTTGCACAAGGACTGCGTACATACCAGCCCACCACTCCCGCAGCCCAGTTCCACTCTTCTCTCCACCTCCCAGTTGAGCCGCCAAGCCACAAATGTTGGTGACTTCTATGTTTAGAGAATTCATGTACTTTCATTACCAGTCATCTGGAAACCATGAAAATTCCTATCCATAAAACTATAGAAGGAAAATGAATTAACAATTAGGAGTCTCTGTTCTCTTTAGTAACTATCTCACTGCTTAACAAAATGCAAATTTGGAAATTTCCAAATGCACAAGCAACGGTTTCACTCCGAAACATTAGAACAATTCTGAAAGGTGTTACCCTACCCTTAGTTTTAAAAAATCTTATTTTGACAAATTATCATGGTTATCACTTGCATTCATTTGAAAACCACCTAAAAGAACTGCTGAGTTTAAACTAACAAATTCAATCTAGTTTATTATGCACTATACATCATACGTTCTTATGTGCTAACCAAGGACAATTGTTATACTACACAAAATGTGGAAACTATTTAGTGCAAGCTCAGTAGCAGTATACAATAGAAGCAGAAACCAAAGCTGGTCATATTTAAGAGTTACTGAGCTTCATGATAGTTGATGGTATCTAAAATTCCCTAAAAGCAGGTAGGTAACTATTTTACATCTCATGGCTGCTCTCTAAGGAACTACTAAGGGAAAAATAAATTATGTACAGATGACTGTAGTTGTGATAGTTATTGTTTCAGCAAAATAGTTGTGCTACGACTATCAGAAGTGTAAGACAACTATTTTTTTCACTTTTAAGAAGAAAATGGTGCCACCATGCTATAGTATATTACCATCAAATTTCAAATTTGTGCAAGGGATCTCCGGATGCGGTGATTTATCATCATTAACTCATTAGCTCTGCTTGGAGTTGCACTACCCCAGACTGATTCATTGGACAACTTGCACAATTCACAATTCCTGCTCAAAAAACAGGTGGCAGTCGTGGCTGGATGGCCTTTGTGCAACTTTACATTGTGCACCAGTTGCATCCTTACCTGCATCCTGAGGCCCTGTGCATGATTACTCAAATCCTAATCATATCTCGGCTGGATTACTGTAATGCACTCTACACGGGGTTACCTTTGAACAGTATTCAGAAGTTGCACTGGAATTTTGTTTGGCCTTGGGGAGGGGCAGAGTGGGCATGGCCTGATCGTCGCGGCTGACTGGGTGGGCGACAGGGGCCAGTCCTTTGTCAGGTCCCAGATGGCCCACAGCCCAACTCCACAACCTATCATGGGCTGGATCCGGTCCATAGGCCACGTGTTTGAACCGCTGGTCTAAGGTATCTGAGAAGCTGTCTCTCCCTCACTTGTGCCAGTGGCAGAAGCCTACTATGGATCCCATTTGCTAAGGAATCAAGGAATCAAGTCTGCAGGTGGATCAGGAAGTGCCTTTTTCTGCTGGGCCCCCAATATTCTCCCACTGGTGGCGAGAACTGTCCTTTCTCTTTTGGCCTTCTGAAAGGATATCAAAGCTTGGCTTTGCTAATTGGGCCCAGAAGACGACACTCATTGCTGGTGGTGGCTGAAGGAATAAGATCTCATTCTCATGTCCTCCATCTCTTGGCTGTTGTAGCCGTGGTTTTAGCACAGTTTTTACTAATATTTTAATGTCAGTTTATTTTAATCTTTTTTTAAAAATTCACTTTTTTCTATAATTTGTAAGCCACCCAGAGTCCCTTGTAGGAGAGCTGGATAAAAAAAATAAAAAAATAAACCACGACATCAACCTGGTTCTCTTTCATGGACATAATTCTTTCTAAACATATTTATTAGCTATATGTCTATTTATTACTGTGGTCAAACAATTACTGTAATCAATTCAAAGTCCAGGAAACAACCTTCTGCACATATTCGGCTATCCCTTTGAAAAAAATATTTAATTCTATTTCAATATGCCTAGTCAAGCTGGAAAACAGATGACTTCAAATTAATCCCTTGGGGTATAACTTGTTTTTTTCTGCAAATCCCCATGGAATACGTTACACACAGTTAATATTAATGTCTTTCAATCCCTTAATTAAAGTACATAAATTCTTAATTTGTCAGATTTTAAAATCTGATACAGTACTGTCTTTTATTTTAAAAAATCAGTTATTGCATAATTTGCTTGTTGCCTTTTTTCACTCTTTAAAACTGTAAGTTTAAGGTACATGTAAAGACAAGGGAAAAATAAATGACATTGTTTAGGTATGTATTACAAGTCACACAGCCAAGCAGAGAAAATAGATGAACTTTTTTTATAAATCAGTTGTAGTATACAGTTAACACATACTGTAGTAAAGAGGAAGTTTAACTAGACTGACAGGTTCCTAACATGCATAGCTGACTTTATCACCCAAAAGATGGAGGGGGTACTAAAGGGTCAACTACACTGGATAATTACTAATAGGGATGAAGTGGTCAAGAAAGTAGAAATTGTAGGAACTTTGGAAGAGAGTGACCATGTCATATGAGGATTCACCATACTGTATGCAAAGATAACTGAAGAAGGACTAGTGTTCCAGATTTTAAGAGAGCTGACTTCAACAAACTAAGACAAAGAATAAGAAGGATTCCATGGATGGGAATTCTAGCTGGGGGGAAAAAAATCAGGATGCATAGAAAACTCTGAAAAATAAGATAATAAAGGCCCAATTTTTATGTACACTGAGAGCACATGCACCAAAGACAAATTCCTTGTGTGTCCAATCACACTTGGCCAATAAAGAA
>JANHFT010003413.1:86811-98296 GCA_032467955.1 Pseudoxenodon macrops
GAGCTAAACCTGCAATAAACTGAGCTGAATGTCACTGCTGCCTCCAGTCTCTTCAATTACTGCGCGATCTAACAGGAACCTTGCACTGAGACTATGATGCAACCCTCTCTACTTTTCTCCACCTTCTTTGTTTCAAACTGAAATGAAATTATGTCCATGTTTATATTACGTTTTCTGTACATTTTGGGACCCTAAAATAACACTGGTCCTGATTGATCTGAAATATGATATCCAATGTGGATTTGATTCATAGCATCTCGAGCAGTGTTTCTCAGCTGGGAAGTTGCTACTGCTCTCTTCATTCAAGGGCTCTTTATTGTATTCTTTGTAATTATGTATGATTATTGCATATTATTGACTAGAATGAATGCCTTTTCTATTAAAGACATGATTATAATTTTTAATGGCAGTTCCTCACCGTGCCATCCAATGTTGAAGGTGCACTTTCTATTTTGAAGTGGAAATACAGGATTTTGTATCGTAAACAGGTTGTACCATAAACCTTAAAATTATCTTTAGTTAAAGTCACCTTTAAACTGATTTCGGCTTAAAGTGACTTCACGGAAACATCTAGTTTTTCTGATAAAATAGAAATTGTTTGCCATCATCTTATTCTGAAATGTTCTGCCCTCCTACAGACACACACACACACACACACAGAGAGACAGACACACAGACAGGCAGACAAAAATCCCATACACCCATGTCCTTTTTAATATTATCTAGACCAGCTGATTAACCTCATCTCTTAAGGCAAAGGTATCCTTGATTTAAATTTTAAATAACAATTCCTTTAAATCAGGAAAAACATGACAATAAAAAAAATCTTACTCTTTCCATCTATGAGCATGATGAAGTTCCACCTATTTCATATGAATCACTTTCTTGAATGTGGTAATACCAGTGATGCTGAACAACCTGAGAATAGAAGGTTCAGAACAACATAAACTAATTTGTCCTGCTTGCCTGGAATTGCTGAATGAATAAATAGGGTGACCTACAGCATAATGCATAATACATGACCAATACATTGTGTTCGGCCTGACAGTTCACAGGATTTATATTAGGGCCATTACACAAATCTAACACAGGATTTTTTTCCTGGGAAATCATGGATAAGGCATGTATAAGTTAGTGTTTCTCAACCTTAGCTATTTTAAGATATGTGGACTTCAATTCCCAGAATTCCCTGGACAGCATGTTGCTTTGTTTGCAAATGTGCCTACTTGCTCAGGGTGGTAAAAGAGCTGGTGGAAGCAACCTCATTAGTAGTCTTCTGAGAAACAGCTGTTTTGTTATTACCCATGGAGGCCATTTTGTATACAAATTTCAATTGTGTCAGCTGGACTGCTTCCCCTACGGTGCTTATGATTATCATACTGTGTAGGATCTTGATAAAAGAATCATATAGAACCTCCAGCCATTTTCAAAATGTAATAAGTTATTTAATTGTGTGAAATATTAGTATCCATTTTTTTAAAAAATTGGCAGGTGAGCTTTAGAAAATTCTCAAGAAGTTCTGGATGTGAGGGCAAACTGGCTACAACATTTAGAAAAAGCTAGTTGTTCTTTCCTTCACCTCCCCTTCAATAACGTGCAAAATTCTGGAGAAATCATCACATATCACTGTTCTGTCCTTTCCTGCCAGCCAGTGTTAAAACAAGCTAACACAGAATAGGGGAGAGAGCAGGGGTGTGTTCTAACTTACCTCAACGCCGGTTCGCTTCCTCCCGCGCCACGTGGTTGCACTGCGTGGCTGCACGTGCACTTTGCACACACATGCGCAGTACAATAAATGCCAAAAAAATTCCCCCTCAAAAAAAAGAAAGGCTGAAAACAAGATGGCGACGCATGTGCAGTGCCAGAAACTCGGCTTCTGCGCATGCACAGAAGAAGAAAAAACAGGGGGAAATTCCCCAAAAACCTTTTTTTTCAAAAAAAAAATTCAAAAAAAGATGGTAGCGTCCACAGACCAGAACCAGTTCCATGATGTCACCAGTGGCTTACTACCTACTCTATAGAACCGGTTCGAACCAGTAAGAACACACCTCTGACCCACTTCTGGGAAAGAGGAAGCTGATAGCACTGTGAAGGGTTTGTACCAATGTAAAAGAAAGGACAAGGCCAGGGAAGATGTTGACTGGTGAGGTAATTGGTTGAGCACGATGAAGACAAGAAGAGAAAGCAGCTTGGTTAAAGAAAAAATAGCCAGGTTTATCAGTAAAATAAAGGATAGAAATGCAACGGCCTGATAGAGCTAAATAGAGCTAAAGTTGCCACCAAGTTAATCTTCCAACAAACAGAGGCAAAACAAATCTGCAGGAGAGAAGAAAATGATCGCCACACACTGGTAGAAGAAAAGAGCGAAGGGATTTGGATGCTATCAGATAAGACAGCAGATGAGTGCACTCAGCAGCATTTAAAGATTTTTCATATTTTGCAAAACCAGTGACATAGCTTGCTTCCTAAGATGTTTTTTTCACTTTTCCAGACTGCAAGCTGAAAAGGGGAAAGGAAAGCAGGAGATTTAGAACACAAAACTAAAAGAAAAATTATTCACTTTGTGAATAAATGATTAGGATGTAAGAAATAAATATGGAGATTAGGTAATTGTGATAGCATGGAACAGGAATTGAGTGGGGGGTATTTTTTTTTGTAAGAATAAAACTTTACTTTTGTCATTTTCAGCAAGAAAGGGACCCCACATGGGTAAAAGAATCCTGCTCAGAAGCCTGACTCAGTATGATTTCTGTGTATGTGAAATAAAAATACAGATTAGCTGCATATGCAATGCTGTTCTATGTTTGGCAATTTATGCTCAAAGAGTTTTTATTTCTTTGGCTTCAAGAAAAATATTTTCTCAGTGATGGGAATCTTCCTTTTTATTTCTTCTGATGAAGAAATTACCTACTCACTTGATGACGAAAGATTTGGAATACTAATAGTATACATCAGTGATGGCGAACCTTTTTCTTCTTGTGTGCCAAAAATGCCAGCACACCAACACACACACCCCACGCACACTGCACTGCGCATGCGCCCCCATTGGGCCTTTTTTTGCCCTCCAGAGGGCATATGTCCATCTTTTGAGTTCAGCAAAAGTCACTTACTGTATTGTAGGAAGTGTTAGATATTATGTAGAATGGCATTTCAGAGAAGCCTCCTGAGGGTGAAAAACGGCCCAATGGGACTTCCTTTTTGTCCATTGAGCTGTTTTTCACCCTTTGGAGGCTTCAGGGAAGCCTCCTGAAGACAAAAAAATGACCCTACGGGCAAACCGGAAGTTTGGGAACGGACTTCCGGTTTGCTTATGGGGCCATTTTTTACTCTCCCGAGGCTTCAGGGAAGTGTCCTGAAGCCTGCGGAGTGTAAAAAACTGCCCAACAGGCAAACCAGAAGTGACTTCAATTTGCCTGCTGGGCCGTTTTAAACCCTCTGGGGGCTTCAGGGAAGCTTCCTGAAGCCTCAGGCGGATGAAAAACGGTCCTACGGGCAAACTGGAAGTCACTTCTGGTTTGCCTGTTGGGCAGTTTTTTACAGGGCAGTGCCTTGCGTGCCCTCAGAAATGGCTCCAGGTGCCATAGGTTCACCATCACTGGTATATATTATGGCAGTCAACAGATGTCTTCTAAACCAGTGTTTCTCAACCTTGGCAACCTTAAGTTGTGTGGACTTCACATCCAGAATTCTGGCATTTGAAATCTAGTTATCTTAAAACTGACAAGATTGAGAAATGCCGTTCTACATAATATCTAACACTTCCTACAATACAGTAAGTGACTTTTGCTGAATTCAAAAGATGCACATATTGAAATTTTTGGATAATAATAGAAGCTGTTCTGGTTAGCTATTTGGTTAATTTCTTCTGTATATAGGGCCTTACATATTGTGGGGATGTGAACAAGAACATTTAATTCAGGAATCAGATAGATTATGTTCTTATTAATACACAGTTTTAAAATAGCATATTAGTTATAAACTATTGCCAGGAGCCAATAAGAACAAAGAAGCTAAAATGAGGACAAATTTGGACAAATCTTAAAATTGATAGCATACCACTGGTTCCAAAAGCTAAGATAAAAGTATAAAAATGGATTGACTTTATTATGAAATAAGTACAGGAAATTTTTGACAAGAAAATTTGTAAGAATTGAAGTTTGAAGATTCCTAGTGATATGTTATTATCAAAACAAAATCAAGATGTAAATAGAAAAAGAAAATATTTCTAGAGTTGCTGCAGATTTTTTTTTAATGTGAAAACTAGTTGAACGTGTAACAATATGAATGTGGATGTTTATGCATGTTTAATTTACCATAAAAATACTTTGATGGAATATAGCAAGGCACATTGCAAGATATATTGAATGCCATAAGTATGAATAACAGATACACAACATTATGAATTTATCTTGTAGATAAACAGCAGCTGTTAAACTAGAAAGAAAAACAAAACAAATTCAAACATTTGATAGAACACAACAAAGTTATCCTTCATGCTTAACACATTTTTAAAACTATATTCAAAACATGTTAAAAACATCAAGTACATATAGCAATGATAAACAGCATACATTATTTCCTCAACCTATTAGTAAGTAGTGAATTACGTTTATAAAGAATGCTCAGCCAAGTATATCAGTCAAATAAATCCTATTGGCTAAATATAAATCAAAAGAAAAGAAAACAATAGATAAATAAAATGCTGAAATAAATATTTTGATATAGGAAAATGGGTGCAATGGATTGAAAGTTTCAATACTTGGGAATTTCCAAGGAATTTCCAAGGAGGTATGGAAACTGAAGATAGCTCTGAGCAGAGACAACAACCAGACAAAGACCAAGGAATCAGTGACGGAACCACTTTGATTGAACTTCTTCAGATAACAAGAGAATGACAGTTCATCCATATGTTCTCTGGACAGCTGCCCCCCATCAGGACATTGCAAAAAAAAATTGTTTTTTCACAGATTTAAGTATTGGAATATTTTGGTATTTCTGTTTCTTTTATAGCTTTTTTATTGTCTCTTTTGAATGGTATGTAGTTATTGTTTATCTCTATATGCCTGTTGATGGTTGATTTGTCTGAGTGCCAAGCTTTTAGGAATTCCCTAGCATTTTTTTATTTAGTTTGATCTAGGATGCTCACAGTTTCTCAGTTGAAACTATGATTAAGTCTGTCCATCTGTTGTGAAATTAAGGAGTTTTCACCATGCTTGTCTTCTGCCTGTTTGTCCTATATGGTGGCTCTTACAGCCCTTACACTCTATGTTGTAAATGACTCTCAACCTACTGGAGATACTGAGTCTTTTGGTTTACTTAATAGGTTTTGGGGAACTTTAGTTGGTTTGTGTGCTATTGTGATGCCATGTGGTTGTCAAAGTCTATTGGTTGTTTCACAGATGATGTATGACAGTGTTATCATTTCATTGGTTGCTTGGTTTGCTGTAGTGGGTTGGGTGGTCAGGTACTTTTAGATAAAGTTGAATGGGTATCTATTTTATTGGAAGATGTATAGATGATCTGTTTCCTTTTCTGATGTTCGGGTTCCTACAGTAACACGGTTAGAGTAGAGTAGAGTAGAGTAGAGTAGAATAGAATAGAATAGAATAGAATAGAATAGAATAGAATAGAATAGAATAGAATAATTTGGCCAAGTATGATTAGACACACAAGAAATTTGGTGTAAAAGCTCTTAGTGTACATGCAAAGCAACAGAGTAATAATAATAATAGTAATGATACCAATAGGAGAGTTTCATTATTTGCAGTTATTGGCCTGTCTGTTGGAGGATGATGGGAAATGTAGTGTAACTTCTTAAGGGGTATCAGCTTGAGGAAGACAAATCTAAATGTCAGACTTTCCATCTCAAATCTGGCAGTTGTTTGCTAGGAATTCCAGCTTTTGAACCAGAGACAAATTCTGTGTGTGTCTAATTACATTTGGTCAAACTATTCTATTCTATTCTATTCTATTCTATTCTATTCTATTCTATTCTATTCTATTCTATTCTAGCTAGAAAAGAATTTTGCATGTTAGGATGAAGTCATGATAATCAGTTGTCCTCTGTTAGGGAGGGAGATCCCTCTTATCCTTTTTAAAAGTAGTTTTTTTGCATCCACAGAGGGTTAGTACAGCTTTTCTCTCATGGATATACAGCTAAATAACTCTTTATCATTTGATGTAACTGACCTTTCTCCTGTGATAAAATTGAACTCCCAATCACCTGCCACACCTAATATGTTCCAAACATTAATGACCTCCGGTTCTATCTCAAAAAAATGATAGGCAATGAAACATGCCCCAGTTCCTTTATTTTAGTCTAATGTTCTGGCCAATTTTCACTGAGGAAGTAAATTGTACTGGAAATATGGGTACCCAAACTGCAACCAGAACCACAGCCAAACTGTAACAGGCAATACATCCTGCACAAAGAAGATTAGAAGCTGTAACTGGAGAGCTTCCCTTTAATATGCTAAGTTGCTGGGAGTACCTTTTTTTTTTGGCATTTTGAGTTTTGTTTCTTTATGGAGGAAAGATATTTGTTTCTTTGCATCAGGTGTTCTGCAGTTCAGATACAGTACCTAACTGGGCAAATGATTGCTCTCTTCAGATAGATCCATTGCTAGAAACATCACTTAGGAAATTCTTCCACCACATGATATTCTCCAGGTTGGGGAAAACACTCCTATCATTTCAAGCAAAGATGGTGATCTAGAATTCTGGGAAGTGCAGTTGTGGGAATACCTGGATTGGGCTGCGCTCTTGATAATGATCAGAACTTAAAATTTTGGCCATTCGATTGAGTTAGATCAATGGCAGAAATTATGGGATAGAAATGATAAATTAACAATGTCTACTGCTTACAAGGAAAATCTTTATAAAACGTTTTATAGATGGCATTTTCCATCTGCCAGGTTAGCAAAGATGTTTAAGGATAATTCTGCAAAATATTGGAAATGTCACCAGATACCTGGTTCATACTATCATATGTGGTGGACATATCAAAAAGCAAAAATATATTGAACAAAAATACATACATGGCTGGAAAAAATGATAAAACAACATATACTGCAGACCTGAAACCAGAGACATATTTGCTGGGCATTTTACCAGACAAGTATAATAAAGGAAATGTATATCTGATTTTACATGTATTGACGGCAGCGAGAATAGTATTTGCACAACAATGGAAAAGTGAAGTGATCCCAACAGATGAAGATGTGATTAGAAAAATATTAGAATGTGCAGAAATGGACAAGCTAACACTTACAATTAAGGAAAAGAAAGAAACTGAATATTTTTTTACTTGGGATTTATTTTTTTCAATGGTTAGCTGACAAAAACAGGAACTAGAAACAGGGAAATATATGAAAGGATCACTGATATAAGGAAGATACATTAAATTGGTTAAACAAATAGTATGGTTATTACTGTTATTAATATTAGTATAATTGATATTAATGCAATGAATATTGTTGTAAACACTTTGGTTATTACTTCCTAAAATGAATTGTACCCAGACAACACACTGTTCAATTGAAGTTGGAATTTTTATATGTCATAAAATAAAATAAAAACTTATTACAAAAAAAAGGACAATGATCAGAATGATACCTCTTTCATCTGGGTGTCGAAGGTGTGATGGGTTCATAGATAGAGGAAGCTACTCCCATGGGAATTTGGGTTTAAAATAGCTTCTTTGGTGCAGGAGGACACTCAGAAGCTATATCTTTTCTCCTCACATTTCTTTTTGCCCAAAGAAGTTGTGAAAACTCAACAGAGGCTACCTGAAGTAGGTTCTTTAGGGGAAAGGCAGAATATAGATATAAAAGTTCTTACTGATTTTCTTGCTGTTTTAGACAGTTCTGGGCCAACTACAGTGAACCCATGCTATGATGGCACCCACATTTGTGACACAATGGCACGATGCCAGCCAGGCCTTGGTCTGGATTACCTCTGTGAGTGCACTGCTGGGTACTGGGGAGATGGCAAAGAATGCATAGGTGAGTAGGACAAATCCTTTACTTCTTGCCTTGTCTCAAAGTTCTGACATTTTGTCCTAGGACTGTGCTGTGAGTTTACAGATTTGCTTTGGGGAGTAGCAGAAGCTACCTGTAGTAACTGTATTTGCAGAAGATGCTTCACTTTATTATTAAATTGGCCCGTTTTTGGTAAATTCACAAAGTATGCTAGGGAAAAACAGTTAAAATAATCAAGCTTATTACATGGCATACATATTTTGTCTTTAGCCTGGGGTAGCATTCTATGTGAACACAATTTCTAAATTATCATTTAAGTGAACCACAGTGCTGAAAAAGTAACTTTATGACTGGTTCTCACACTTACAAATGTTGCAGCATTCTGTAATCGGATGATTGCTGTTTGTATGCTTCACAACTGGTTTGTCACAAGCAGAGTCGATGGAGAAGCTGGCAGTAAAATCGCAAGAGGCAGTCACATGATGTCTTGCTTAGGAATGGAGTGCTCCATCACCGGAGGTTTTCAAAGAAATATTGGACAACCATCTGTCCAGAATGATACAATTTCTCCTGTCTGGGATGATATAAAGACTTCTGCCTTGGGCAGAGTGTTGGACTAGAATAGCGTTCCCCAAATTTTACTTCAAACTGTAGTGGCTAAACTTACCAGAGGTCTGTTTGTTTCCAAACCTGTGCTAAATTAAAGGGAAATTCATTTCTACCCATCTGTTGGTATCGGTTAAAAATGAACTTGTATTTTCAACACATTTCAGAGATTATTAAGCTTTGGGACTTCCCACTTGCAAACATCTGGAATCATTTGGCCCCAATTGTGTTTTCATAGCTGAAACAAGATTGAATGTACTGACTGGAATGAGCTAGATGAGAAGCCAGGGAGTCAATGGTTGTAATATAAAATGTGCTGTAGCATCTGGAAATATTAATGGAAGTTTTCCTGCTTTGGGCCTGGATGTTGATTTGTCCCATTAATCTTGTTGCCCCTTTCTCAGATGTCAATGAATGTACTGAGGGCTTCAACAGATGCAGCCAGGGTGCTCTGTGCATCAATACACCAGGCACTTATCGATGTGAATGTCCCAGAGGATACAAGCCGGCACCTGACCGGACTTCCTGCATAGGTATGGGATTGCTTTATTTTGAGAGGTGGGGGGACTGCCCTGAACAGAGTGAATACAAGACCTGGCAAAAATTAGCCAAAAATTGCAGTTTGGGGCTCATCTGAGGAGAGGAGAGCAAAAAAAGGAGAGGCCATGAGATAAAATAGCATATTGTACAAAGTCTAATGGCTATCAGTATTCTCAATTTATAGAATTATCTGTTAAGATCAGATTCACTCCATTGGGATCTATTACGTTCTCCCCCTTTCTCTTACCCAGAAACATACAACGTACTCATTTTTCTTTTGGAGTCCTTGGTGCTCTCTGAATGTGGTTGTTTGCTTGCAGATGTTTCATTACCAAACTAGGTAACATCATTAGTTACTAGTGAGTGTGGGGTTTTTCCCCTATTTATAAAGTATCTTGCCCTGAAGGTGTTGGTAGAAGTGTGCATTTTTTTTCTGAATTAGGTTGGTAATTCCTGAATTAGGGTATTATTTTCTGCTTGATTGTTAGTCTGGGGTTAATCCCTGCTTATCTGACTGTTGACTGATGGAAAGGATGTGTACTGCTTTTTTTGTTTCTTCCTTATCTTTTTTATTGTCTCTTTTGAATGGTGTGTAAATATGGTTTATCTCTATGTATCCATTGATGGCTGATTTGTCTCAGTGCCAAGCTTCCAAGAATTTCATAGTGGTTTTTAATTTACCTTGATCTAGGATACTCAGTTTCACAGTAGAAACTGTGGTTGACTTTGTCTCTATCTTTCCATGTCTCTCTCTTGTTCCTGTCTCTCCAACACATCTCTTTAATCTGAAAACACATAGACAGACTATGGATATCCATTACCATTGATCATGGCTTTAGACAGGCAAGACTGTTATATAGCACTTTGTAGTAAAATGCAGAAGTGTTAACCAGTCTCAATCATATGTATGCCATACCCAGAATTTTCAGTCATATTAGGCATGTTGAGGCCAGTACACCATAGATATTAGACCCAGTTTTATCCCAAGCATATTCATTGTATTTGGTAGAAGACCTAATGTCTCCCTAATCCAGAGACATCCACAGGAGTCTTCAAGCCACCTATTGTGGAATGTGTTCATCAGCCAAAAGGCACATGTGGTATAGAGAATTGCCCTCACTTGATGTCAGCAACCTGACATCAAATACACTAAATGTCCATCTCATTATGGTCTTCTCTTTACCATGAGGCCTCCCTTTCCCACAGTTTGCCATTTGGGTTTCTGGCTGGAGTTGAAACGGAAAAGTTCTGATGAGAGAATTTCCGGTGGTTAGTTTTGTTGTAGGATCTTCGGTTTCTCATACTTGATTTTTAATTTGTGTTGCATTGTTTTCTCATTTGGGCAGATTGTTAATGTGCTTTGTGGTTGTAGATTGTAGTTGCTTAGTTACAAACAACTTTGTAGTTGTTATCTTTTCAACAACAATACATTCTCTTTTTATTTTCTTGTTAAGAAATGAGAATCTCAGGAAGCAGAAATTCTGTTGGCTCTGTTTGTGCAATCTTGATAATTAGAATTCTTTGCCTCCATATGACAGATATGACATATGACAGATATGTATATGTGTATGTATATGCATATAAAAGGATGCATAAATTACTTTAGCAGGTGTAACCAATAATACAATGTTTAGCTTTTCTTTTGTCACAGATTTCTCTGATTTGAATGGGAAATGCACGCTTGTTTTCCAGCCTGTTTTTAATTAACTTTGCACTGACAATTAAGAAGTTGTCAAGAAAAGGCAGGGAGGTTGCAAATTGGAAGAATGGAGGTAGATGGGAAAGAGAAGAAACTTGAGAATCTATTTGGAAAGTCCAGCCTGCTGTTTTAACGCCTGAGGTTTTACTTGGCATTGTTCACATGAATTTCGACCATAAGGATTAAAGCAGCCCAACTGTTAAATACATTAAATAAAACAAATGCTATATTTGGCAAGGAGAGCCTGTTTTCAGTGCTTTTGTGTTATTCCAGAATGAACGCACTCTCATGTGTCATAAACTAAACCTTTAAGTTGCTGGAAAATTCTGCAGATGAATTTTGTCTTGGGAAATCCTACTGTTTATTCTTTATAAATCATGTAAATGATCCAGCTCTAGAGCCAGGTGAGACCTAGTACTGTATGAGAAGTTTAGATCTCCTCCTCCTCCTCTTTTCTCATACATTTCTCTACAGTACTATTTCTGATGCTTTCTTTGAAAAAGAAAAAGATTTTATGCACACTGAGTGCAAGCTTTCGCGCTCAGCTCTGATTAAAAATCAGAGGAAAGCTGTAGAGTTATTTTTAGAATAGAACAGAATAGAATAGAATAGAATAGAATAGAATTCTTTATTGGCCAAGTGTGATTGGACACACAAGGAA